>WSYH01001652.1:0-112269 GCA_036426205.1 Ascaphus truei
AATAATAATAATTGGTTATTTAGTTAACCCTTTGGCCAAAGGCGTCATAAGCCTGCATACCAACGTCAAGGTATAACCAAAATAATGCAGGTCCTACACTACACTGTGAAACCTTTCCTTTTACCTCTGTGAGAGGGGAATCTGTTTTGATCTGGTTTGAAACTGATTGGCCGGCAAAGCCGGCCAATTCAGTTGAACAGCAATTCTACTTGTTACCAAGTAGAACAAAGATAAACCAGTCAAACAAAAATGAAATGAACCCAACAAGTGCACTGATGAAGTGCACTTAAAACAGAAGGGTTAAATCTGAAGAACCCTGATTGGTGGATACCGAGCAAAGCACCCCGCCTAACGCCCACTGGGAGGCAAACTCTGAAACCGTCCCAGTAGACTCGGCGTACGAGTACTCTGCCCGAATACGGGAGTGCACCAGCACCCGGAACATGACCACGATGTTTGTCGGGACCCCCCCCTCCAAACACTGCTTCCTGGTTTTACAAATGGCTACCTTAGCCAATGCCAGGAGCAGGTTGACCAGGAGATCCCTAGGCTTATTGTCCCGGGACACTGGGCACCCAAAAATAAAAAGATGAGGTGAGAAGTGCAACCAGAACAGCAGGAGCAAGCTCCTCAAGAAGGAAAAGAGGGGTTGCAGTCTGGCACAACTCGAATAAATGTGATATACGGACTCCCGCTCGCCACAGAAGGGACAGATGGCGGGGGAGTCCGTGAAGTGTGCCAAATACTCTCCTGTGCTCAGTGCTCCGTGGAGGACTCTCCAACTCAAATCCCCGGCGGGACGGGGAACCAAAGATGAATAGAGTTCCCTCCACCGGGGTCTCTCATCCTCGTTCGCTGGGAATACCCGCCTCCAGATGGTGTCTGGGCGGGTGACAAGGGCGAGGTAATGCACTATATGGAGCACCAGAGAATACAGGACTTTCCTCGGCATGCCGCGGAAACATGCCGGGGACATTTCCCCCAACTTGCTGAGGTTGGGGGAGAGAAGAGCCCGAGGGGGTTGCCGTGACCTTGGTTCTATGCAAAGATTCGGAGAGCCGAAGTTGATAGGATGACAAGGCTTTCCGGTCTGCAATACCCCCTCAATGAAGGTGCGGGAGTCGGGGTGTATGGCATCTTTAATCTCCTGGATCAAACGACGAGGGACGCGGGCAGAACGCAGATCCATACGGGGCGCGAGCACCTCTGCCCCTACCCAATCCCGCCGCTCATAGTCCATGAGATCCCCGACTCTGGTCACCTGCGCCAGGATTAGTCGGCGGCAAATAGAGGGTGAATCCAACATCCGAGCCCCCACTGCCGGATTATACAGCAGGGGCTCGGCGAGGAAATCAATCCCCACCGCCTGTTTCTTCCTGGTCGCGGAGACCAGTTTCCAGGCCTTCAGTAAGTCCCGGTAGTATGCCGGCAGCTCCGAGAGGTTTCTACCTAAACCCTCGGGCCTGATGAAAAAGAGTTGCCGGTCATACCTCATATTGCGCAGCTGGCGAAAGAAAAAGGTTGCCAGCTGGCACCACTGCGGAGACGGATCTGCGAATAGGTATCTCTGCAGGTATTGGAGGCGGAAAGTGTGTAACTGGGAGCGGACACACACCACTCCCTGTCCACCCTCCTCCAAAGGGAGACACGCAACTCCCACAGAGACCCAATGCTTCCCCATCCAGAGAAAATCCATCAACTTCCTCTGGATCTTGTTGATAAATTCGGGGGTCGGACCCATGGCTATCAGCCGGTGCCAAAGCTGACTGGCCACTAGCTGATTAATCACCAGGGTTCTTCCCCTAAGGGAAAGCATTCTCGACAGATACACCCATGACCCCAGACGAGCAATGACCCGTTCTTCAAGATCACTGAAGTTTTCTGGGGCAGGGTCCTCTGCAGCAGACAGGTAGACTCCCAGATACTTGAGAGTATCGCTCCCCCACGAGATATTACGAAACGTGGGGGGCAAAGAGTCCACCTTTAAGGGACCCACCAAGATGCCGGAGCACTTGGACCAGTTAATCCGAGCAGAAGAGGCCGCGGTGTAGACCTCTTGACACTCCTGTGCCCGCTCTAGATCATCTAGGTCCTGGGCCACGAGGAGCACATCATCGGCATAAGCCGACAGGACTACCCGCATGTCGGGCTTCCGCAGCACCAGCCCGGTAAGCCTCTTCCTCAGTAGGCAGAGGAAGGGCTCAATGGCCAGCGCGTACAGTTGCCCAGACAGGGGGCACCCTTGACGCACTCCCCGACCAAACACAAAAGGTGCCGTCAGGGACCAGTTAATCTTCACCAGACACTCTGCAGAAGCGTACAGCATCTGGAGAAAGCCCACAAATTGTGGGCCGAAGCCAAACGCCCGCAGGGTCTGCATAAGGTAACGGTGATCCACTCTGTCAAACGCCTTCTCCTGATCTAGGGACAGGAAGGCGAGTGATAGACCAGTCCTCTGTGCATAATGCATCAGGTCCCGGACCAGAAAAATGTTGTCATGAATGCTCCGGCCCGGGACAGTATAGGACTGGTCAGGGTGAATCACCTCTGCCAGTACGGACTTGAGCCTCAGCGAAAGTGCTTTGGCTATGATCTTATAGTCCGTGCTGAGCAGTGAGACCGGTCGCCAATTAGAGATCTGACGGAGATCCCCCTTCTTCGGCAGCAAAGACAGTATTGCCCGCCGACACGAAAGTGGCATCTCACCGATCTCCAGGGCTTCGGCTAGGACCTCGGTGAAATCAGGTCCCAGCATCTCCCAGAAAAACCGGAAGAACTCCACAGTCAGCCCGTCTAGCCCCGGCGCTTTTCCGCAGGACATGAGACTGAGGGCTTCAGAGAGCTCGGCCAGAGTCAAAGGTAACTCAAGCCGCTCCCTTCCATCCTCACCGACCGTGGGAAGCCCCTCCCATAAGACCCTGCATTTATCTGGCTGGATGGACTCCGGAGAGAAAAGATCTACATAGAATCTCCGGGTTCTGTCCCGGATGCTCTCCGGGTCAGTCAGAGGGGTACCGTCCTCTGCCAACAGGCATGTGATATGTCTACGGTTTCCCCTCTTTTTCTCCAGCGTGTAGAAGAGGCGCGACCCGCGATCCATCTCTCGAAGGAAGTTGATGCGGGATCGCACATACGCCCCCCGAGCTTTCCGATCTTCCAATTCCCGGAGAGCGCACTTCCTCTCCATGTACATACTCTGCAGGTATTGGTCTCCCGCCACAGACAGCCGCTTCTCGAGATCGAGCACCTCCTCCCTGAGGGCCTCGATCTCAGCATCGCGCCGCCCGCTGGCACCTCTGGTGTACTCCTGACATACGAGGCGCAGATGAACCTTGCCCACGTCCCACCACTGCTCTAACGTGGCAAAGTCTGACCTGCAACCTCTCCAGGCCATCCAAAAGTCTCTGACCGACGTCGCAAACCCCTTGTCCTCCAACAACGAATTGTTGAAATGCCAAAAAGCGGCCGAAGGTGCTGCAGGTAGCAGCATCAGCGTCACGGACGCACAATTGTGGTCCGAAAACGGCGCCAGCCTAATGGCACTGGACTGGGCTCGCGACAGGCTGTGGCTGGAAATATACAGTCTGTCGATCCGGGACCAGGACATCCGTTCACCCCTAAACACCCTAACATGGGTGAACTCAGTGGATGCCTCAGGATGTTGTTCTCGCCAGACGTCTACCAAGGAGTAGCGGGTGATGACCTCCCGCAAGGCCGACGCAGAACACGGGTGTGGCTCCTGACCATTCCGGTCCTTCCGACCCTCGAGGGTACAGTTAAAATCACCCCCGAGCACCACGTATTCGTCCGCGTCGACTGTCTCCAGGTATTCAGACATTCTGACGAAGAACTGCCTTCTCAGGGGTCCGGTGGCAGGAGCATACACGTTCAGGAAATTAAACGTGTAGTCCTCGTGTCGGACCCTGATATGCAACAGGCGACCTGGAACAACAGCTTTGGCAAGCAGCAGCTCTGTTTGAAAGGACTCAGAGAACAGGGTCACCACCCCACTAGATGTTGAAGTGAGATGGCTGAAGAAGACACTGCCTCGCCACTCCAAATGCCAGCTGGCTTCAGCCTCTGGAGTGGTATGGGTTTCCTGCAGGAAACTCACAGAATACTTCCCCTTCTGCAAGAAGGAGAGTACCTGGAACCTGCGAAACCCATCCTTACAGCCGTTAACATTTAGCGTACCGATGCTTAACGCCATTGGTAATCAGGAGTTTTTTGGTTCCCCACAGGTGCTCAGGGTACTATACCCTGAGAAGCCTTTACGTGGTCTCGCATCACTTTTTCAAACTTCAGGACCCGAATATGGATAGCCCCAGAGATTTTGGCCTTGTGGTTGGCCCTGATGTAAACTCCGAGAGAGTGGAGAATGACCGAGGCATCTTTCCACTTCTCAAGGGCCAACTTCACCTTAAAGTTTTTATGCTTGCAGAGGGTATCCTCTAGGAAAGCATCTAGCTCCTTGGCAGGGATAACAGGGGTCAAAGAGTCCACCGACTCCACGGTGCCAGAAGACTCCTCACTGAGCCCCAACTCCCTAAGCTCCTGTTGACTGAAAGGCTTAAGACCCTCACCCTCCCCTGCGGGGGTCTCTCTCAGTTCTACAGTGGGTTCCCCCTTCGGTGTTTCCACGAGGGGGTCCACTAAATCCTCCACTTCCAACCCCGGGATAGGATGTTCAGGGGTATCTGGTGGTGGCATGGCAGAGGCAGCGGTTTCTGGATTGACCTTGTGAACCAAAAAGGTACCCATTACCCTCCTGGTCTCCTCTATCGCCGTGTAAGTAAACGGAATGTTAGGGGCCTTCGCCTCAATCACGGGAGGGCACTCTTCTGTAGGCACCCCAAGGAGAGAGTCTAGCCTGGCAGTCATCTTTGACAAAGACCAAAACTCCCCACTAAGAGGGCTCATGTCAGATAGCCTCCAGTTGAAATCCGAAGTGCTCACTAAAGCATCCCTACCTACACCTGCCTCCCCCTCTCCATCCTCAACCATGGGGGTCAGCCCTAGCCCATCCCCTACTTCTGGTGACGCAAAACCTGACTCCGCCTCAGGTGCAACACTCGAAGGCGGTACAGCCGGAGGGGGATCTTGGCTGGCTCCAAAGATAGGTGCACTCGGCAAGGCAAATTCACCGAAGCACAATTCTCCTGGGGATGCTCTCCAACCGGGAGGTGCGTTGAGAGGCACCCCAACGTCTATATCTATGGGCAAGGCCTCATGCTGCTGAGCATTTTGGCCTTCCACCCCAGAGACGGGGTAAATACTTTTAACCCTTTGGCCAAAGGCATCATAAGCCTGCATACCAACGTCAAGGTATAACCAAAATTAACTAAATAACCAATTATTATTATTGAAGTATTTTACTTTATATGTTTTGTCAATTGGATGCAGCATTGGGCACCCCCTGTCTCTTGTTATATACAATTGCCACGCTCAGTAGCTCTCTGGTTGACATAAATATATATTCACTTTGTGGTGGGTGGGGGAGTTTGAGCTTGCTGGGTATCTGTGTTAACCTAATGTGTGGTTTATACTACTAATAATTATGACTGCCCCCCCCCCACAATAGGTTTACAGTATATAACACTGCATATCACTGGTGACAAAGATCAGTGCTCAGTACCAGCTGGAACTATAATCACAGGATCATGTTTGTAACAGACCCAGTTTGACTGCTTTCTCTATACAGATGGAGTCTCGGGTTTCATCGCTTAAGCCTGGCGCTTCCCGCGGTTAACCCCAAACCACATTGTGCAGTGCAGGTAGGGAGAATTAATTCCCTTCGGATTAACACAGCAGGTGTCCCTGCCTTTGAATGGGACTCACGTTTGAATGGAACATCAGTATACACAGAACACTCTTGGCTCCCAAACTGAAGGACAAAGACCAGACTAACAAGTTATACTGTACGTTTTATTGGAATGTATAACCGTAACTGGTCAAATTACACACACATTTTACAGAAATATTGGTATTGGTTGCGACCGAACCCGACCTTAAGAACATACTGGGTAACTCAGTCAATTTGGTAGGAAGACGGGCACTGAATATGGTTAACAAATTAACCCACAGCCATAACAGTGCTAACAGACCAGACAGTTTCTTATCGAGAGGTGCCCAACAAAGTTTTTTTGTGTGGCGCTCATGCTCTGCATGTAAATTCATGCTTTCCACCAATTAATTTTACGATTCTACCAAGAGGAAAAAAAATCAATATTCAGTTTTTTAAATTGCAAATCCAAGGCCATTGTATATTATCTGACATGTCCCTTCGGCCATATATATATGTGAACCCTCGTGAGCTACTTTTTCATGTCATAGAACACGTAAGAAACATCAGGAGTATAGAACGAGATCTGACCACCGGTAGAAAACTAACTTTAGTGTCCAGATATTTTAAAGTGAAATATAACTCAGATCCAACAGGTCTCAAGGACTTTGTAATTGATAAAAGTGAATTTGGTGATTAGTGGTGGGTATCTTAAAGGGCACTTCACCAACCCAGAGGTCGGTGGATTATTAAGTTAGGTACCCTATTACTAAAAGGACTCAATGAATACATTTGCCTGTCATTCTCCAGCATGTACAAATCATGTCCTTTATATCCCCCAGCATCCCATCATACAACCATGTCATCGGTTTTTGACATTATACTGCACTTCTCTACTCTACTCTCCGCACCTCAATACCTGGATCTTCTAGATCTATGGAAAGCATTACAGAGTATCACATTTACCACACTTTGGTTTCACTTTCCCATGTGTGTGGTACATTATTTCAAAGTACCAAAACAAAGATGATAGATAGCAGTCACTCAATTAGTATAAGCAGTAATGCGCATGGTGCTCAGGGAACTAGAGGGACCCAAATTTCCCGAAACCAATAGTCAAAAATTATCTAGAGTTCTGGCACTCACTGACTTAGGGAAAAATGAACAAAGCTGGGGGTATGCCAAAAAAGTAGATAATTTAATGTAAGCACAAGATAATATAACAAAACTTGGAGTGATGTGGCACAAGCGGGTAAACAGTGGACCCTACAGACAAGGTGGTGGGGGTGAATGAAGACAGGGACAGGGAGTGGGATAGACAATAGAAAACGAGAGTGAGGGTGGAGGTAAAGAAAAAATGATGGGGGCGGAGGGTAATCAGGGGGGCAACTTTTCGGGGAAAGATCATTTCCTCAGGCCCATTCCCTCATGTCCGTCAGGACCACAAGGTACTTCCCTTGACCCTGACACCCCAACCACCAGAGCAGCACACAGTAATCACAAAACAATGCTAAAATGAAGGCTCTAAAGGGCAAAGTCCAGAGTACACAGGAGTATACATGTAGTGTGAATGAAGAATCAAACCATCAGGTTCACTGTCAACAAGTCTCTCTCTCCTGTCCCAGGTGGGCTGCTGACTGATTCACTGAATCCCTGGATAGATAAAGGCCAGCTGCGGCGATGTCCTCAGGGCGCGCTGCATGATTCTGACAGGCTCCCATCTGCAGTGAAAATGGTCTCACGCCTAACAGCTGCGGTAGCAGACAGATTTGAGTGTGCACACTGACGTCCTGATCCAGGCGCGCTCTCACCTCCGTTTTGAGTATGCGCAATTCTGCCCCATTAGTCCTCTTATGCCCAATGATAGAGGTGGAAGGTAGACGCAAGTGCGCATGTGCCCGACATTCCGATCCAGGCGTGCGCTCTCCCCTCCACTCGGTCATGCGCATTAGGGTTAGTCTGGTAAGAGAGCATCCCTCTGACTGTCAATCGCAGAAATCAATATGGATGCTACAGTATGCCATTATTCTATGAGGACGCGTCTCACGTTGCCACAGTGACAGCCACGTATCAGGACAGAAGAATATGATGTACTCAGGCTCTCTATTGATGTAAATGACACTGATACATAGATAAAAAGACATGGTACTGTACATAGATAAAAAGACAAGATACATATAAGTGAATAAATACAACTGTATACATATAATAGAATACATAATGTGATCAGAGGTCCAATCACTCGTCAACTTATTCCATCAATATGAACATATGTGTCTGTATTAAGGGGTCTCAAGTGCAACCTCAGACCCACATTATTCTCTGATCAAAAAGAATATTGTGCCAAGTGGGAAGGCCTCTTAAACAAGTGTTCCCTGAATCTGATTATTTTAACAATTGAGCAAATCCAAAAAGCACATCTCGGCGCTGATCGCGGCAATAAAATGGAGAGATTTTCTCCAAATCGCTCCGCCAACAAAAGTTGGCAAAAAGCTAGAGCTGAGCGGCGATAAGGGACATAAAAAAAAATCAGGCCTTTTTCCTGCCTGGGATTGATACCGGGGGTCTCCAGAGCAGAAACCCAATAATACCAGCACCGGGGGCCCCCGGCATGCATCCGAGTCAGGAAAAATGCATGTACTGCCCACTTCATTACCTTAGCGGCTAACCGCTAAGACAATGAAGGGGTTAACCCACCGTGCCAGTTTTATTGTGGGTAGCGGGGGTGGGTGAAGGGGGTATTTGGCCCTTGTTGTTTGTTTAGGGCATGCGGGGGGGTTGCGGGTACACTTAACACCTTCACGACCGTAACAGTTAATATCGCTACGGTCATGAAGGGGTTATATATATATATGCAAGAGAAAAAGAGAGGACCCCGCATCCACAGGACATATAAACACAGCTAAGTACCGACACTGGATAAATCCAAACTACAGTGATGTGTCGGTGGTGCTATAAGGGCAGTAAAATAGGATGAGAGATAAAAGAAGGCCCTAAATAAAGCACTCTAGTATGTGTATAAGTACAAATCACATAAAGTTTATTAATGTATTGTCACAGAACAAAAATGGTTAAAACAAAGCACAGAAATGGTTAAAATACAGCATGGATCCCCTGTTCATTACAAAGCTAAACATATCCTCCAAAAAGATGCCCAAAATACACTCAGATAGTATTCTGAAATACCTGACAAGATAAACCTGGTGTGACACCCAACAGACTAAGTAGTCACGGCTAGGGCTATGTGATCATCAGCAAAAGGTCAAATATGCCTACTATCCCCTGCAGTATAGGGTTTGTCTGAAGCGACAAAGAGTAGCAAGTAAGTGACAGCAGAGATACACAAAATACAGCCTGCAAAGCACATGTAAGCCTATAGCTGAAAAGAGTGATACATCACCTATGGTCAGGTACAGTGTGGTCGGTACATGAAGGGGGAAACAAGGAGGGATGTTAGAGCATGGTAATGTGACCCAGAGAGGGGACAAACCAGGGGATCCTGCCTGCTAGACCTGCTCCTATGCGTTTCGGCACACAGCCTTCTACTGGGAGTGGTGTTCTAAGCAGGGTGACATGCACGTTTAAAAAGGAAGCTAATGAGGCTAGTGAGTGTAATCACCTGGTGATAACAGACAAAGTTAATTGAGCCAAAGACAAACAGGTGTGCATACAGGGTAATGCTCAAAGACTCATTAATGATCACAGTTTGTAGGCCAATGCAAATCCGTCTTATAAGAACACTTAAACTCTCCATAAGGGGCAACAATTGCATAGATATTTACCTGGTGTGTCCAGTATATACATATCACATCCAGCACAGAGCCAAAGGTGTTATGAGTTCTCATTGAGAGCTTAGTGAGGTTGAGGGCAAGAAACGGGCCTCACGAATGCCACTGCGCATGTCCGTGACGTCATGACGTCGCGCCTAGATACTCGGGCGCCCTGAGTATGGTAATAATCTCAGGATTCATGGGCAACTCACTGCGCATGCGCGGCTTTGCATCCAACTTGTGTTAATGACAGGCTGGCTGTACTCGCAATGCATAGCGCTACAGTACCGACACACTTTATCCGAGTGTGGTCGGTACCGCAAGCCGGGAAATCTCCCGGCTTGCTAGTGGCCGCCCCTCGGCGTTCCGCGCGTCATAGACGCGCGGTCACGCGTCATCGGGAGCGTGCGCCCCCTGCACGCGCGTCCAGGGGCTCCCCGAGGGAGCCCTGGTGTCCCGCGATCGCGGGACAGCGGCAGGGGGTTCCGGGGGACCCGGCGGACCCGGCAGCGGTAGGGAGAGCGCCCCGATCGGAGGGCGCTCTTCCGCTGCTTCGGCGCGCACCCGTCACTCTCGGGCGCGCGCCAGGCTACTGCTGCGGCAGAGAACGGGCAAATGCTCGAATAAACTCTGCCGCAGCAGTACGTGCATGCGCACCTGTGTAAAGGGGATGTCTGAATGATAGGCAGGCAAACCCACCCTGCTCCGCTCACCACGGTCGCGCTATACCCACAAATAAGGGCACAGTATGCATATAGATACTGGCATAGTCAACATGGATACAGAAAAAGCCCATGAATGTAGGGGATCACAATCTGTCACTCTATAACGCTTGCCAACCACATAATGGCATGATCAGAATCACTGTGGAAGTCATAAATGAAGTTTAAGCACATGCTACCCAGTCACAACTGGAAACACATGCAAACAACCATGAACAATTGAACTAGAAATGGTATTGTGCCTTACAGTTGTATACTACATATATTTAAAGTAAAGTCAAAACCAATACATACATTAAAGTGCATAATTCTCCACTTATGAAATCAAGAACAAATGGTAATATACCTCATGGCTATACGCTATTAATATGTTTATACGTATATGAGGCATAGAGGTGATATAGTTCTCCTAGCAGTCCTAATTGCTAGTTCAATTGTTCATGGTGAATGTGCCCATTTTAAATACATAAACAGCAATAAATACATTAAATACATATAGCACTCACCCATGTCCGGCTGCCACAATGAAGGCCATCCTCATCTTCATTCTGCCCATGCCCCCTCCGCTGCTGCAAAACAGACACAAGAATGAAAACATCCAAAGTAATGTCCCCTTACCCCTTAATCACCATAGCGGTTATTAACCGCTACAGTCATTAAGGGGTTAACCCACTCTCACCCACCACTCGTGACACCTACATACCCTCCACAATAACCCCCCACCCTGTGAGGCCTAACCACCCTGACCCACTACCCACAAGGGACGCCTACCCACATACTGTTGGGGAACCCCCCCCCCCCCCACCCCCAGTACCCACAATAAAAACAATACAGTGACACACAATAAACATCATTATATTTATTAAATACATTACCCACCCCCTGTGCCCCCCATAAATACAAGATTTATCCTTTTACAAACAGGGTTCATAACACAGCCCCACGCGAGTCCCCGGTGGGCTGGCGGGGCACCTGACAGACCTACAGGGTACCAGCAGCCCTTTTCAAACAGGTTCTGGAGGCCTGTTGGTGGGTCCCACCAAACGCCATGGCCCCCAGGTGGTCTCCTTGGGTCACAGTGGGCCACAATTGGGTCCCCACGGTAGGCCCAAGGATGTCTGGGAGCCCCGGGTCAGACCCACAGGTGTCTGCGGGGCCTCGGGTGGTTCCCACGGGGATCTGGGGAACTCACGAGTGCTCACAACGGGTCCGCGGTGCCCCCACGGATGTGGGACCACTGCTTCATCCCTGCACCATTGGGTCAGCGGTGCCCCCACGGATGTGGGACCACCGCTACATCCCCGCAGACTATGGGTCCGCGGTGCCCCCACAGATGTGAGGCCACCACTTCATCCCCGCATGTGTCACCTGTGGAACCACCAGCCTGATACCCGTGAGATACCCGAGGAGACCACAGGTGGTCTCCATAGGTCTCACGCAGACCCACGGAACAAACCCTGAATGTAAAAAAAATAAACCTGGCCTATACATTCAATACATACACCCCCCCCCCCCCAACACCTACAGTACAATAATGTGCAAAATAACTATTATCCAGATAGGGATGATAGATTATTTGCCCATTATTAAAAACATTAACTAGCATATTCTAATAAATAAAGTACTACTGACCTCATCAATAAGAAGTCTCCGTCGCCAGCAACATCCTTGTCTTGCCCACAAAAATCATATCTGAATGTAATTGCAATGTATTGGCTTTGTATTGGCTATCAATTAACCCCCTAAAGACCTTATCGGATAATAACCGCAAAGGTAATTAAGGGGTTAAGCCACACTGGCCCGATACCCAACCTTCACCCATGAATTTGTACATTGGCTTCATCATGCAAATATATATATATATACCTCATAAAGGGGCCTGTATCTCGGGAAGCAGGGGGTCCCCGGACCTGAAACCAATGCGGTTCAGCTCTGGAGACCCCTTGCACATGTACACTATGAATACAAATGTATTTAAAAAAATTTTTAATGTACCGATGTTTGCGCAGAGAGAGCAGCGGATCTCTCTCTGCTGCAGACATATCTCGCCAGGGGACGGCTTCTCGGCAGTTTCTCGCCAGGCAGCCGTCTCGCCACCGGTTACTAGCCATTTTATCAAATGGTGGTGGCGCATTCATTCACCAGGGATTCGGCCCTTCCTGCATACAGCGAGGGTAACACGCCAAAAACCTGGCGAATTGAAACCCTGGCGAATGCAATTTTTCAGACCTTTCTGCATGGGCCCCTAAGTGACAGTAAAATACAGTATTATGCACTCACACACTTTCCAGCCGATATTGCAGCTCACTGAGTGAATTGTGGAGACTTCACTGCGGTAAATATCGGCTAGAAAGACAGACGAGGACACCGGACGCCTGGTTTGCTGACGTCACAGCAGGGAGGAATCGGGGGAATAACACACTGAGGAGGACAGCAAACAGACGGCACCCGTGGAGACGATCAGCAGCCCCCGCCAATCAATCGAGGTAGCAAGTCTTCAAATGGACATCTGCCCTAAACAGCTGAGTAGTTCGGCAGACACCCCAAGAGCATGTGCTGTCCTCAGTTTCAAGTCAGCAGCAGAAACACATAGGGAGTGAGACAAAACACTGTTTTCAGGCAATTATCCTTTTTTTTACAAGACCACGAGAAAGCAAGTTGGAATATGTTTTCAAGCCAAAAGTGCCTAGAGAAAAGGTTCAGAAAGTTCCGAGGATCCCAAGGCAACGAAGGGTCCCAAGGCAACTTAATATGTGAAGAAGAAAATGGCCAAAATCCACAAGGATCAACTTGTTTGGACGGGCACCAGAATTGCCCCTGCACCTACCAAAGCAGTATCTGACATCCCAGGCTATTTAAGTGAGAATATATAGTTAGACTATTGTATTGCATGTCTTTATTTATATAGCGCCATTAATGTACATAGCGCTTCACAGTAGTAATACATGTGGTAATCGAATAAATAACAGATAATATAAATAACATTTCATGGGAATAAGTGCTTTAGACATAAACATAACATTAAGGAAGAGGAGTCCCTGCCCGAGGAGCTTACAATCTAATTGGTAGGTAGGGAGAATGTACAGAGACAGTAGGAGGGAGTTCTGGTAAGTGCGTCTGCAGGGGGCCGAGCTTTATGTATCATATGTTCAGAATGTTCACAGTGCTATTCGTATGCTTCTTTAAGCAAGTGTGTCTTAAGGTGGGTCTTAAAGGTGGATAGAGAGGGTGCTAGTCGGGTACTGAGGGGAAGGGCATTCCAGAGGTGTGGGGCAGTCAGTGAAAAAGGTTTAAGGCGGGAGAGGGCTTTAGATAAAAAGGCGGTAGAAAGAAGACATCCTTGAGCAGAACGCAAGAGTCGGAATGGTGCATAGCGAGAAATTAGGGCTGAGATGTAAGGAGGGGCAGAAGAGTGTAAAGCTTTAAAAGTGAGAAGAAGAATGGAGTGTGAGATGCAGGATTTGATTGGAAGCCAGGAGAGGGATTTCAGGAGGGGAGATGCTGAGACAGATCTAGGAAAGAGTAGAGTGATTCTGGCAGTAGCATTTAGGATAGATTGTAGGGGAGACTGGTGAGAGGCAGGAAGGCCGGACAGCAGGAGGTTACAGTAATCAAGACGGGAGAGAATGATGGCCTGAGTCAGAGTTTTAGCAGTCAAGCAACAGAGGAAAGGGCGTATCTTTGTTATATTGTGGAAGATAAAGCGACAAGTTTTAGAAATGTTTTGAATGTGAGGGGCGAATGTGAGAGAGGAGTCGAGTGTGACCCCTAGACAGCGTGCTTGGGCTACTGGGTGAATATAGACTATAGTTTATTTATTTACTTTTCTTCATGCAAGACCAATAACCTCAGCTGATATGACAATGATCTAATTGCATTCTCTTCACAGGTATGTCCCTGATCTGCAAGTCCTGTTTTAAAAGAATTACCCTCCCGGCTTGTATTATTGATCTTTTAATATTTGAATATTAAATGGTGTTTTATCACCTCTTAGCTGTGTGCTGCTAATTTACCAACTGGAACAAGCTGATTTATTGGGGAGGGTCATGTGACTGCTTTGATATATAAAACTAACACCCCCCTGCATTGGCAGGGATTCCATTGGCATTTTAAGAATGATGCCTTTAACGTGATCATTTTAAGTGAGAATATATAGTTGGACTATAGTTTGACTAGAGGTGGACTGGGGACTGGATCTACTGCAAACTATTGTACACAAGACAACAAACTGTAATTTTATAAGACCACACTATAATCCAATGCTTATTAGCCTGCACTATTTAATCCCCCACCCCTTTCAAACTTATTTCACTGCAGCCTCTCCCAACACTGACTGCACACAACTACCTCCCACACTCACTCAGCCCATTGCAAACCCTGAATAGACCCTAGCACTGCAATAAAGCACAAAATTTGACAAGGAAAAGGCACAGCCCTGCTGTTTAGTCTGCACAAAAACTTGGCTCACAACAACTCTATGCAGCATTTCCTACCTCTGGCATAATGAACCTGGTATATACCTCAACTTTGTTCTTTCTCGTGGCCTCATTGAAATGTTACTCTCTATCCACTACAAACTCCTCCCTCCTGGCCCACACCCAACATCACCATACACCCTGGACTACTCAAAAGCCTTGCACTACCTACTGAATGTTGGTGGAGAACTCTAAAACCAGCGCACCAACCACCGCTCACTCTAATGGTAAACACCACAAATTTACAACTTGCAAACAACTACTCAAATTTCTACTCATACTATTACTCTCTTTAGCAGGTGATTTTGAACCTAATCCAGGCCCTTCCATTTCAACTCTGTCCCATACCCCTGAGAATACTCCCTTCAAATTCCAAAAAGGGCTATCTGTCGCCATATAAATATCCGGAGCCTATTGCCCAAACTGGATGAACTAAGAGCATGGTAACTTATGCATAAACCCAAAGCCATTGTTCTAACAGAAACATGGCTAACCCCTAAAACTCCCGATGCAAATATTGCCATTCAGGGATACTCCATATCTAGGAAAGATAGGTCAAAGTGAGGTGGAGGGGTGTTATTTTATATTGCAGATACATTACAACTTACACTGTTAAATTGACCCCCAAGCCCACACTCTTGAAATTCTAGTTGGCAGAATCTGCCTCCCCTTTTCTAAGCCCATCTTGCTTGCTGGCATCTACCGCCCCCCTAAAGCCCCTAAACAATCCCTGACTGAAATCACCCAGTTTCTTGGCTCCATTTCCTCTCTGAATGAGAAGAGTGAGCTGCAAGTTCTTGGTGATTTCCACTTCAATTGGCTTGACCCTAAAAACCACAATAATCCAGATACAAATCAAGTCGATTAACCTATCGCAACTCATTTCCCAACCCACATGGACAAATCTGAAATCGCACAACCATTCCTTGCTAGACTAGATTCTCTCCTCAAATCCCAGCAGAATCCAATCTTCTGGCATCCTTCCTGAAATTTTCAGTGACCATGCAATAGTGTACTGTGTAAGGAAAATTAAACCGCCCCAATCAAGCCCTAAAGTTATCCTCACTAGAACATTTAGAAACTTTAACCCACATCAGTTTCTGGCTGACATTATCAACTGCCCTTGGCATAGAATCGCTTTAATTCCCTCCCCCGATTCTGCGCTCGACTATTTCCAATCCGAGTTCTTAAAACTCTGTGATACCCATGCTCCACTATGCAGAATAAGGGTACGAGGGGGCCCACCTTCCATGGGTTACAACTGACCTTATAGCACTCTACCAGTTCATGGATGCCTTGTTGAAAATCTACAAAGTAACTGGCACTACCAAGGATCTCAATCACTACAGATGCCTACGGAACATGTGCACAAGGCAAACAAGGCATGCAAAAGCACATTATTACTCTTACAATATTCACCAGAATACATCATACCCAGCTAACTTCTGGAAGGTTATCAACAATATATTCCAGCCTTCTAAACATAAACCAACTTCACACTGATGATACCCATCAAGGTTGAAACATGTCTGTGAGTGGTTTGTACTTGCTTTGCTAGTCCCATGCTGTGTTTAAAAGCTGTGTGAACAGCAATGCATCAGCTAAAATGGGCTCCATATGAATGGATTTTCCAAGCAAAAGGTGACAGTGTGTGCGCATTTGCATGTCATTTCCCAGAATCCCTTGCTGCAGTGGGAGTACTGTATGCGAGGTGATAATGGTTGAAAGGCAGGGTTGCAGACCTGTCTAAGACATGTGAATGTGCTCACAAGTGATATTCTTTATTGACTATATGCTAACGGTGGAGTTTTTCTGTCGCCTTTTTCACCCACCATAACATTGTTTGTTATGGTTTTGTTAATGATCTGTTGTTTGTTATGGTTTTGTTAATGATCTGATTGGATCATTTATTTCAGGCTGCCTAGTCCATCATTTAAGGTTTATGTAATTATTTTTAGTAGTTTTTCACTAATTATACTTAAACATTAGCGCTATTTTCACACAATAATTTCATTTATCACTAAGGGGGATATTACTCTGACAAACCCCACTGACATTGCAAATGCATTCAATGATTACTTTGTGGGGTGTGCTACTAACTTATTAGCGAAACACAACCCAATCCGCAAATCTGAATCTCATCATCATGGGAGTACCCATATAGCCCCACCCCCTCCCAACATTGCCTACAATGTTCAATTTGGCCCAGTATCCAAAGAGGAGATGACACAAGCGCTCCTCAAATCAAAACTAAGCAGCCAATTTGGCCTTGATTTACTACAATCTAGGTTCCTAAGACTTGGTGCCCCAGCCATTGCCAAACCAATTGCTTCCATAGTCAACTCTATCCTGTCTGCAGGCCATATCCCTAAGACCTGGAAAACTGCCAGAGTTGTCCCAATCTTCAAAAGTGGGGACAAAAACACTGTCTCAAACTACAGGCCAATCTCTCTTCTCTCAATACTATCCAAAGTCATGGAAAAATGTGTCCACTCCCAATTAAGCGATTACTATACCAAGACAAATTTCCCTAGCAAATTCCAATCTGACTTTCGCCACCAAACAATCCACTGTAACTACCCTGCTAAAAGTTTGCAATGAAATCCAGTGTGGAATGGAACGGGGACAACTCACTGGTGCAATATTTCTATATTTTGCAAAGGCTTTTGATACTGTTGATCATCCTATCCTGCTTAAACTCCAGAGCTCTGGAATAGGGAAGCATGCTTTAAACTGGTTTCAGTCCTTCCTATCAGGGAGATCCCAACATGTGTCAATCTCCGGCTCTAACTCCAACCCCGTGGATATCACTTGTGGTGTCCTGCAAGGTTCTGTTCTGGGGCCCCTACTCTTCTCAGTGTTCATCAATGATCTTCCCACAGCTTGTAAGGAAGCTTCAATATACATATATGCAGATGAAACAATCCTATATGCACACAGTCATAGCCTCTCCGACCTTGAACACATACTTCAGTCTGACTTTTTGAGACTCGAAAACTGGATTTCCCAAAACAAACAGTTTTTAAACACTGACAAGATTGTACCATTGGTATTTGGAACCAAGACTAAATTTTTAAAGCTTCCAGTGATGGAGCTCCAGATCAGAACCAATGCTAACACCACCCTAACTCCTGTTACAAGTTTTAAATACCTGGGCATATGGTTTGACTCCCACTTAAAGCTGCAGTTCAGTCTTTTTTTTTTAAATTTATTTTTTTACTTCAATAGTTTTATGTGTGCAATCTCTAATTAACTAAAGAACTGTATAGCTGCAGGTCAATTCATTCTCCATGTATTGATAGGTCGAAATTTGGTGACATAATTAGTGAAGGGAACTGTTTATATTCTGCTTGTCTGTCAGTGGAAGCTCATGAATATTCATGAGCAAACCTGCACTGACATGTGCTAGAAGGAGGGCAGGGCTGACAAAGGGATGTGCCAGGGCTTGTGACAGGACATGAAGGGGCAGTACCTTAGCAAATGGCTGTTAAAATAGAATACAAGAAAATTGGTCTTTAAAAGTTGTTTTTTTAAAAACAGAAAATGCTAAAAGTATTTTTTCTTACTACAGAACTGATTTATTAAAAAAAACACACATGCAGGATATTGACTGAACTGCAGCTTTAACATTCGGGATGCACATTGATACCCTGACATCCAAAACCTATGCAAAACTAGGTGTACTTTACAGGAACAAATCCTCCCTAAGGCTGCTTGTCAGAAAGCGTATCGCACAACAGATGTTAATGCCAATTATAGACTATGGAGACATAGTATATGGCTCGGCACCCCAAACCCACCTTAGCAAACTTGACACCCTCTACAATCCAATATGTTGTTTTGTTCTCCAATGCAACTACAACACACATCACTGAGAAATGCTCAAAGAACTAGATTCATCACCAGTCTAGGCGCGAAGTTCACCTTTCCTGTCATGCCTTCAAATAATTTCTGGGCAAGCTACCCATCTATCTGAACAAACTCCTCACCCCTACCACATGCAGCACTAATCATCTGAGATCAGACTCCAAAAGACTGTTCATGGTCCTAAGGCTCAACAAAGTACCCAGCCGCTCCTCCTTCTCTTACCGTGCACCCCAAAACTGGAACAACCTACCGGAGACTGTCACATCCACCACCAGTTTAAGTTCTTCCAAATCTAAGGCTGTCTCACATTTTAATCTGGTCTGTAACTGTTTCATACGCCCATAATATATATCTTTACCTGTGCATGCAATGTCTTGTATATAATGTATACCTGTTCATTTATGTAACTATTTGTAACCATGTATTATTTGTCTTAACTCTATGCCCAGGACATACTTGAAAACGAGAGGTAACTCTCAATGTATTACTTCCGGGTAAAACATTTTTATAAATAAATAAATAAATTCACTGCCATCGCCACCGATTCCAAAACATACGCCCGCTCTGACCCTTTGTCCACTGAAGCTCGTCTGGAAACCCCCAGCTCACCTGCTCCAGCACCAATCCCCGACAATGCTTGTCCGGAAACCCCCAGCAATGCCAATGAAAGTCCCACAGCCCCCAGCTCACCTCCTGCAGCACCCAGCCACGCAGATGTTCATCCGGGTGACACCAGCACTTCTTGCACCAGATCCAGCTCGGTCACCCGCATGCTGGGTGTTTTCAGTGGTATCAAAATCACTGACAACTCAACAGAGCAATACAGGGACCAAATGGAGGCCAAGATGGATCTTCTTTTTGAGACCATGGTGAATATGGATAGGTGCATGGGTGTTAGTCTAGATAAAATTGATGAATGAAAAGGGATACCTGTCGCTTAAAATTACACTATGTCCATACGAAACAAATCAGTCTCTTGAAAATCCCCCAGAGTTCAAATCATGCAGTTGTCTGTAGATTTTCTGTAGATTTTTCTTTTTCACTGCTGCAACACCCCAATCTACCTGGAAACGATAAAGAGGCACACCATTGCGCAGTATTCCTGATACTTAATGGCTTCCCCTTACATATACAGTTCCCAATGTAGACTGCGTCAATTTACAGGAGTGCCTCTTTCTGGATACAGTGGAGACAATCTGTGCTTTAATCCCTTCAAAGTCTACTTGTGCCACGAATCCCCCGGGTACTTCCTCTCTCCCTTGAAGCTCCGTGATTCAAGGACCACCCAAGTCACACGGATCCCCAGAGAAAGAGAGTAGACAGTTGCAAAGGATGGCACCAAATTTAATAAAAAAACGGCTACAACAAGCCTAAAAGCACGGCTCAAAACAAGCCTAAAAATCACTCACATGTACTCACATGAATACATGCAGTTAAAAACGTCACGAGATTGCTGTCCGCAGCTTGTGATGTTACTCCCTAGACTGCTCCGGTTGAGGTCCGCCCTCTCACTGCTAGTCCTCAGCCGGTCTGGTGCGCCTGCGTCTCTCTCTCATTTGGCTGCATTTCCGGTATACAGCCAACAAGTCTGACACACTGTGCACCTCTGCAGTCTCTGGGAGTTCCCTGCCGACAGCAACCCCAAGCTCCTCCCACCCTAACACGTTTCGTGATGTAGGGACGTCACTTTCTCAAAGGAAATAAGGAGCTACTTCCGATCCCTCTACTTATACCCCCCAAGGAATGATTAACCCCTTAAGTGATATATACATGTTAATCCCTTCATAGTGCAATCCTGTTTGTCGCATTACAATGTGTATCTGAGGGTAATAATACCCTGGGATTCAGAGGCACACTGCATGACAAACTTCCAACTATAATGGTATTATTCACAATAAAAGCATGCATGTATAATGAGTCAACCTTATATATGACAAATGATTGCACAACCGCTGTTAATCTTTTAAGAATGAAACCAAGTCAAACTCTATATTTAAACCCTTAGGTGCAAGTGTTTTTAAAGTGTAAATCCAAAAACTTTCTTTTTTGGACAAACTATTCAACCTGTCATCTCCCCTCCGCCAATTGGGCTTAGGGCAATCTATCCCTTTACAGATTAATCCGTTGGGATTCTGATTATGGGTCAATCTGAAATAGTTGGAGACACTATGGGTCTCCAAACCTCTTTTAATATTATAAATGTGTTCCGCTAATCTACGTTTAAGCGGTCTTCCCGTTCTTCCCACATATTGAAGTCCGCAAGGACATTGTAGGAGATATACACAGAACTTACTCATACAGTTAATAAATGAGCCAATTTCATAAGTTCTGTTCGTAACAGTGGAATGAAACTGGCCACATCTTTCACTGTAATTGCAAGCAACACATTTACCACATAAAAAATAACCTTTAAAATCAGATAGCCAAGTGATGTTTTTACGCTTGGATCTATCATTGGGACAACTGGGTGCCAATGCAGCCTTCAAATTATTGGCTTTTTTGTATATAATTTGTGGCTGTGGTGGTAGGAATGATTGTAGAATGGGGTCTCGTTGGAGAATCCCCCAATGTTTCCTAAAGGTTTTCACTTTTTCAGGAGCCATACTGTTGTATGTTGTAATAAAAGGTATAAATTCTCACTCTTTCTTTTTTAATCTTTTTTCTGTCTATAGCCACTAATGCTGTTCTATCTACCTGATTTACTTTCTCAATGGCCAATTCCACTTTTCTCTTATTATACTTCCGTGCCAAGAATTTGTTCTTTAATTCTCCTACCTGTTCATCATATAAATGTTTTTGAGAACAGTTTCTTTTTATTCTTAAAGCTTGTCCTTGCGGGATGTTATTTACCCATCTAGGGTGATGGTGGCTAGATGCCAAAAGGTAGGTGTTGGCATCCACCTCCTTAAAGTATGTTTTTGTGTGTACTATATTGTTCTCTATATACAGGGTGAGGTCTAGAAAATTAATGGACACTGGATCACTATTAAAAGTGAATCTAATGTTACACGAATTAGCATTTAAATGTTTTTGGAACTTGATTAGTTCATCTTGTGTACCTCTCCAGACGCACAGCACATCATCGATGAATCTTCTCCAGAGCACCAGGTTTGCACCAAACGGGTTACCACTCCAAATGTGGTCCCGTTCCCACATGGCCATGAATAAATTTGCATAGCTTGGTGCAAACCTGGTGCCCATTGCGGTGCTGCACGTCTGGAGAAAGAACTCCCCATCGTGACAAAAATAATTGTGCTGGAGAATATACCGAATTCCATTCAGGACAAACTCCATCAATTCTACACTGACTTCGTTGTCCTGTTCCAATGCCATTTGTACCGCTCTTAAACCTGTTTCATGTTCAATAATAGTATATAGGGACACCACATCACATGTTACCCAAATGAGGTCACTGTCCAAGGTGAGGCTTTGAATTAAATTCAACATGTGCGTGGTGTCCCTCAGGTAGGAAGGAACTTGTATAACATATTTCTGTAGGATATGATCTAGGAATTGAGAAAGATTCGACGTTAGGGAACCGATCCCTGAAATGATCGGTCTTCCCGGGGGTCTGATGGGATCCTTGTGTAGTTTGGGGATGAAGTAAAAAAACGGTATTTTGGGCTCCTCTACCATGAGGAACTCCAGTTCTTTCTTAGTTATCACTTCATCTTCCAATCCTTTACCTATTAAAACTGAAAGTTCCTGCTTGAACTGTTCAGTAGGGTTTCTATTCAGTTTTTTATAGGTAATCTGATCACCAAGGATCCTATTTGATTCTTCCTGATAGTAACAAGAATCCATGACTACCAGCCCCCCTCCCTTGTCAGCTGCTTTAATTACAATATTATTATTTTCAGCTAGGGTTCTGACTGTTTCTTTCTCTTCCTTTGTTAGATTATGATTTTTAATCTTGAAGGTTTCCCCCAAGGTTTCTAAATCCCCAATGACCATATCAGTGAAAGTGTTTATAAAATTACCTTTTATGGCTCTTGGGTAGAATGTAGATTTGTTTTTAAATGGAGTAAGAGGTGGTTTAACATTAGCAATAGAAGTGGGACCCAACATGGTGGATTCTCTGCTAATCGGATCTCTCAAGTAGTATTTTTTCAACGTGAGTCTCCGAATAAACTTCTGGACATCCACATACAATTCAAACATGTTTGGTCCCCGTACAGGTGTGAAATTTAAACCTTTTTCCAGGACTCTAGTCTCAATTTGTGTAAGATTGTGCTTACTCAAATTGAACACACTGGTCTTAGTGTTTACCAATTGCGTCCTGGATTTGATCTTATTCTTTCTCTTACGTAATCCTCCTCTTTTCCCTCTAAATTGTCTGCCCTTGATCTTTTTCTTTCTACCTTCCTGTTGTCCTGTCTTGTCTGTGTGTGTTTCACTTCCCTCCATTGCTCTCGAAATGGTTCGTTGTCCCTGCGTCGTTCTAAAAAATTAGAGTGTCCCTGATTAGTGACCTGGAGACGCCTTATTCTCCCATGGAGGAGCCCCTCCCCCCCAGTGCACACTCTCAATTCCTGGATTTTACCCTTCTGGTGCCAACACCAAGAACACCATGGACCCCCCACGCTCACACCCTCTGTCTCTAGAATACATGTATACCCTTTTGTTGGAGATGGCAACCCCGGTAACAACTAAGCCATGACAGGAGGAAAGCATCCTCCTCGACCATCTACCCCCGCCCGCTGCCAGGGTCACATCCGCTCCAGCACCCAGGATTGTACAGCTCCCAGACATCACCCTGAAAGAAAAGAAAAACACAGTACAATTGCGCAACTATAATGAATAAACAGAGTGAATTGAAATAAAGTGCATTAACCACTTAATACCCAAGTGAGTATAAGTAACTAGGTTACCAATAAGGAGCATCTGCTGCTGTGATAGGGTGGTCCAAGACCCTGAATCTAGACAAAACAAAACATAAAACAGCGCACAACACTCATGGTGAAGTAAGAATGAACAATTTATATTAAAAAGTAATTCAAGGTTCTGCGTACACCAGATAAAGGTAAAACAGGCATGTAACTGTAACTATGCTCATTCCCTGATGAAGTGGCCTTTATAGTTGCTACGAAACTAGTTGGAATTATACTTTTATTGATCTACTAGTACCCTTAGTATTCTATCACTTTGCTTGTTGAGCTGACCCTGATCGGTGAGACTGTCCCTCTACCAGCTACTCCTAAACGGAGCTTGGGACTTATCTACCTGGATTACGTGGAAGCCTAAAGGGAACCCTCCGCTTCTAAAGAGCCCAGCAGATGAAAGCACAGCCTGATATGACTGCAGATTCCTGACATTGGGTGATCCGCTGCAGCCTTCTCCTGTGTTCTGATACCTGAGTGGTAAAAACTGTCATAGTTACAGTTACATGCCTGTTTTACCTTTATCTGATGTACGCAGAACCTTGAATTACTTTTTAATATAAATTGCTCATTCTTACTTCACCATGAGCGTTGTGCGTGGTTTTGTGTTTTGTTTTATCACCCTGAGAGACCTGCCACAGAGTGTCCTGGAGAAATACAAGATCAGATCTGGTGGTCTACCTCAGAAATATGCTCAGTTCATTTTTTAACACAACGTCAGTTTTGAGCTGTACAGTGAGAGGACCCAAAATGTCAATTATGAAGGCAATAAATACAAGAAGGTTCTTCGAGCAAATTTAAGGAGAACAATTATGGAGGAAGTGAAGTGCAATTTTAAAGTGAAGCGTACATAAGTCAATGTACCCCAAAGAAAATTCACTTAAATGCACACCTCTGATTTAAAATATAAACTTTAATGTTATTACTTAAAACATATATTACCGAGTGTTTGTGTAACTGTGTTTAAAAAGAAATTAAACAAAGTACCTAAATCCCCTAATATATAATGACCACTCGAACACATTAATTCAATTGTAAGGTGGTGGAGAATATAAAGTACAAGTCAGCACGGATGGAATGATCCACCAGAGATCAGTGAAAATTCTCAATAAAATTGGTCATAGTAGTGAGACTGGGAAATGACTGGATGATGAGTAAATCACAACTAATTATAGCAAACTCCCAGATAAGCCCCTAAAGTATCAGGGTGGAGAATACCTAGTATATGGTCCAATAGTGCCTAAAGGGAATGCTATTGAATAAATAGAGTATCAAAATGATACCATCTAGCATTTCCAACAACATATATATATTATAGATATATATATATATATATATATATATATATATATATAACAAAAAGCAGCAGCCAGCACTCCAAGCAACAAATGTAAAGTCAAGGTGCATGCTCCATAGAAATCAATATAGAAACCCTGTCTTCCCATAAGAAAAGGCACAAAAGCAGCAACACTCAGATAAAGCAAAAAGACATGTATTAGCAGTTACAAAACAGCACACTATAAACCCAACGTTTCGGTCCTAGGCAGGACCTTCCTCAGGGGGGTGCTACCAGACAATGACACCCAGAGAACATATATACCCCATAGTTCACCATGTGAGGACAATTAGAGGCAGCTAATTGTACAATCCTGGAGCTCCACGAGTGCAATCAGTGTATGAGGTAGTACGGCGGCCATCTTGGAAATCAGGAGACAGAGCAATGTATGCTATCTCACATGGGCAGATGAGTACAGGCTCCCCCGGTGGACAAAAAAAAGCAACATTGGACGCTAGGATTTTTTTGTCCACCGGGGGAGCCTGTACTCATCTGCCCATATATGTTCTCTGGGTGTCATTGTCTGGTAGCACCCCCCTGAGGAAGGTCCTGCCTAGGACCGAAACGTTGGGTTTATAGTGTGCTGTTTTGTAACTGCTAATACATGTCTTTTTGCTTTATCTGAGTGTTGCTGCTTTTGTGCCTTTTCTTATGGGAAGACAGGGTTTCTATATATATATATATATATATATATATATATATATATATATATATATTGTTGTTGGAAATGCTATATATACATTCTATCTGCTATACAGCGTGTGGTGTGGGTAATGCTAGATAAAAAAAATGAGATAAACCATAGATAGTAGCTAATGACCCAGGATACTATGTATACTGGATATATTGCGTGTCTGGACTCGTGGTGAGACCACTATCGGTTCACCCTAAGTCTCGTAGTGACCACGCTACCAGCAGTAAATGTGAGAGTATATAAACGTATATGGGCAACTGAGCTGTGCTCGGCCCTAATTGTGACACACACGTTCCGCTGGGAAAGTAGTCACCAATAACGCACAACCCCATATAATGGGTATATTTACTTGGATAAATTGCGTGTCTGGACTCAGGGGTAGCCTACCAACCGGCTCATAGCCCTGGGTCCCAATGTGACCACACTACCAGCAAAGGAAGCTACTATGTATATGAAGAGAGCCGACTCCAGTGTATCACTGAGTAGCTTAACAAAGTTCAGCCCCTCTTCACCCATGCAAGCACTTGTGTTGTAATGGTATATACTTGTGTAACGAGGTTCCCTCTGCGATATTTGCTGCCCAGCGACCCCCCCCCCTCGCTTCCTCCGCTGCCGGGGGTCACCGCCGGCACTTCTGGAGGGTGGGGGCCAGTGCAGGGAGCGTCTATACGTTCCAGCGGTCCCCGGCAGCTCCCGAGCAGGGCGCCGCCATCTTGCATTAGATCGCGCATGCGCAGTAAGTCCCGGCGGCCCTGCAGAGTTGCGCATGCGCAGGAAGGAGCGCGCGAACGCTGGCCAACAGGTAGAGGGCTCTAAGCAGGGACTTCAGATCCCATGAGCCTTAGGGGACCCCATGTGATGCCAGGGAGCCAATAGGGCTGTAGAATCTCCCTGTGGAGGAGATTTAGATAAATTTCGCGGGCTCCACTCGTCAGTTCTGGACCAGGAAGAGCTAGGGGAAGGAGTGAGTGCAGGGTTCTGTGACCCACTGCATTAGGCCAGCAACCCCCCTAGGCCCCAGATAGGCCCTGAGCCCCTCCCAGCTTGTGGTGCTACAGGGACAGGCCCTAGCTTTGGGACCCTGTCACATTAGTGCCAGTATTAGATAGGGACACAGCGGACGCTGCGCTTCCCGGGAAGAGACTTGGGCTCAAGTCTGTGCCAAGGAAACAGAGACTATCTCCAGGGTGGGATTGCCCAGGCGGACCCTTGTGCGAGGAAGCACCGGATGACAGACGGGATCACCAAGCGGCAGATGCTTTTTGAAGTTGCATGCTGGCCCGAGTGCAGGAGTGCCCGGCAGGTACCTTCCTAAGTGCACCACCGTATCCTATATATATATATTTACACATAGTGGCAGCGCTGACCATGGGACAAAGGGGTTAGGCTGTGGACACGGTGTGGGGATACACGGTGGTGGGTAGGTACACTCCTAGTGGAGTGAAAGACACTTTGGACTGCGCTATATGCTGTGGAGTTACCCCTAGGGGAAGTACTATTAATATTAAAGTGTGTGATTATTCTGCATTACAGTAAAGTGGTTATATACATCTCTGTGTATGTGCTTATTGTATATGTGGGTCCTGTGTAGGCAACCTTCTACATTCCTAGAATCCTACACAGGTGGAGGCGCTGAACACCAGAACGTTCCAGAGATTCACCCCAGGCTCTCACTAGTGGAGGCTCGGGCCCCCTGTGAGCCTGACTGGTATTTTCTTTGCTTGGAGATGAGGAGGAGCGCAGAAGAAAAATCGTGATATACTGCTGCGGCCAAGTTTATTCGAGCATTTGCCCGTTCTTGGCCGCAGCAGTAGCCTGGCGCGCGCCCGAGTGTGACGGGCGCGCGCCGAAGCAGCGGAAGAGCGCCCTCCGATCGGGGCGCTCTCCCTACCGCTGCCGGGTCCGCCGGGTCCCCCGGAACCCCCTGCCGCCGTCCCGCAGATCGCGGGACACCAGGGCTCCCTCGGGGAGCCCTGTACGCGCGTGCAGGGGGCGCAGGCTCCCGAAGACGCGTGACCACGCGGCACACCGAGGGGCGGCCACTAGCAAGCCGGGAAATCTCCCGGCTTGCGGTACCGACCACACTGCAATAAAGTGTGTCGGTACTGTATGTGGAAGAGATAAAATATATATAGTGCAGACTGTAATCACTGCTAATGTTATTAAGAATCTTTAAGAATAGAACTCACAAATATCGCCGTGTAATATCACATGTCAGAGATCCTTCTCTCTCTGACTGGATCCCTTTAGTCGGAATACCAGGGTAACCCTCAATAGGTAGGTATGATATGGAAATAGAAAATAAAAGAGACCACAATAGTGCATACTATTCGAACTGGATATAATGCAATATCATCACAAGTATAATGAACTCACATTTTCCCAAATAAAATCGGGTGGGGGAAAGAACCGCAGATGTAACTGGAGGACAGGTGCAAGCAGCTTCACAGCGTCTCACTCGCTCCTTGCTGTGTACTTCCGCGTGCGTCACTGCCGTCGTGTAACACACCACACCTGGTAAAATTTGGTTCCCCGCACACACACTATATGCGATTGGGTGGGGGAATACCCGTTACATTTGGAGGTGCTGCTGAGATGAGACCTGGGGTGCCCTATTCTATATCAAATTGTCCGATTTAACCGCCATCATGTCCGTGCCGTCAAAGCAAGAAGTCAATGACTGGGCCTTAGCGCAGCAGGTATCCCCAAGATGTGTTGTTGCAGTGGCGGGAGTAGCAAATGACACGGACTTATTCACAGTGCGCACACAAGTAAGAAATTGCCCGAGATTGACCACCGCCCAGGTGGTAGACTATAAACTTGATGCTGACGGCTGGGGGACCACCTACCTCCTGGTCACCATGCGTGACATATGCTTAGAGACTGTTCCCCATGTATTAAACCTACCAGAGCCCTCCGCAGAGGACTGTCTCATGATCTATCCTGACACACAGGCTCCCGAAGAAGCGTCCACCAGTACTGGACCCAACACGAGCCACCGGGTGACCAGCACTCCTCACAGGATGGGTCCCCCTAAGGTCTCCTTCACCCCGAGTGGGTTAGGAGGTGTCAGCAGCTGGGCAGGGAGCCCACCCACCTCGCCTACTCCTGATAGATGGAGCTAGTAGTCAGCCCCTTAGTGGAGGTCTTTCCTTGAATATGACAGCCTCCCAACTAGTAGAAGCTATAACCATCTCGTCTCAAGCACAGAACTACCGGAAACTAAAAGCCTTTTCTGGAATTCTACCAACTCCTTCAGGAGAAGAATGGATTGAGACATGGCGGGAACATACTCTCCAAGTAATAGCGGAGTGGTCGTGCTCCTAAGCCAGCAAAAGACAGAGGTTGGTTGAGTGTCTCAGAGCCCCAGCTTTCCAACTGGTACAGACGCATCGTGAAGTGGAAGGAGAAGTTACGGCACATGAACTGGTGGAAATGCTCACTCAGTCCTATACCCGAGAAGATGATGAGGATGAGCTGATGGCCCAGTTCAAAGCTCTTCGCCAAAAAGAAGGAGAGGTTTTGTCTGCCTTCGTCCGCAAACTACAGCTGTCGCTGGGGAACCTCCTGTCTAAAAACATAATTTCAGTCGCCAAAGTGGACCGGTACCGACTCAAACAGCTACTAAAGGGGTCGTTGCCTAGCCACCCCATAGCTATAATGATGCGAGCCGCCCCGACCGCTCCTGTACCACCCAGCTACATGGAATTGTTGCGTCATATCAGAGGACATGAGGTGCAGCTACATTTTCATGCCTCCAAAAAGACCAAGGAACCCATCAAGGGTGACACTCCTGTCCCCTCCGCCCCAAAGGGTAAGAAATCTTCCAACCAGGAGGAGGAGGTGACTCAGAAGTCACCTGCTGGGAAGGGCCGTACCTCCGAGAGATCATCTTCCACGTACAAGGGTCGTCCTGAACACCGCAAAGTCGTTTGCTATAACTGTGGGAAGGAGGGCCACTTCTTCAGCGACTGTCCGGAGAGGGAGGATTCTCCAGAAGAAAAACCTCCCGATAGAGGAAATTCAGCCCGGTCAATGGTCTGCCGCGTACAGACAGCGGAATCTGACACAGAACCCCTACTGGACCCGAAGAGGCTACTCCTGACGCCGGCCCCAGTGATGACGCCTTGCCTGGGGAGGCTTACAGTCAAGTAGGCCCATCGGCCATCGTGTCGTACTGGAAGGATCTATGCTTCTGCCCTGCTGGACACCGGGTCCCAAGTGACCATAATATACCGCAAGTTCTACGATCAGCACCTCAAACATTGCCCCCTGCAGTCGGCCGAACATAGGAAAGTGATATACAAGCGGTAATCAGAGCATACCTGAAAGAGACCAACGAGTTGCCGATGGCCAATCCGCTCCTAGATCCCGTTCTACGAGAAGAGTGCAACCGGGTATATGCCTTGGAACGTCACGGGGAATCGTCAACACGGACTGACGACCATTTTACCAAGGGGGGTGCAACGTATGGCCGTTTGGTGCTGCTATCCTGATCGAGATGAGAACGATCAGTTTTTCTCTCTGGAGAGTACCCCTGAGGAAGAGGTTCAGAGAGGGTACAGGGTACTACCCGAAGTGAGAGAGTGGATGACTAAAATCCCTCTACGAACCTACGTATATGTGCAGAACATCTCCCCATTCCCGTTGGACCTTGATGCAGGACAAAGTCTGGCTTGCATATATCCGGTTAGCCCTGTGGAAACAACGCCTCAGGTGAACGCTGCTGCAGTGAGTGAGCGGTTAGTCGATCTGGATTTCAACTTCGGCGAGTCGACGTTGCCAACTGAGTGGAAAGAGCGGCTGACAACCCAGTTGAATAAACGGCGGACGGTGTTCTCCACGAGTGAGATGGATGTGGGGTGCAGTCGCAACGTTCAACATGCCATTAGACTGTTGTGAGGAGCACGTTGTGAGGATGCCTCACTTGTCTCAGGAGTGATCACAACTTTGTTTCCCGGCTAACACACAATCGACAGCTCTTGTTTGCAGTTGAAAAACTTTTATTTCTACATTTTGCCCGCTGCACCGTTTTCTTTCCCAGCATTTGGCACCCTGAGTCCGGTCCGGGATGTGTGGAGGAAGGTATTGTGGCCATCCAGGGACAATCCGGCAGTGACGTCAGCGGAGGAGACGCGCGCTATCCACTCTGTTGTTTGAGAACACGAGTATTCCTGAAACCTCCCCGCACGCTTCCAGCACGTCCAGCAACCCGCAGCAGACGGCCAGCCCTGGTTAAAGACCCCGTACCAATGCACATGTCCTACTCCAGGACGGCGAGTAGGATTTCAGTTTTACCTGGTGGAGCAGCAAGGCTTTTTTCGGCCGAAGTGTTGGGAAGCCCTCAATTCGTTTATTAACAGAAGATCATCAACTGTTTATTTTACAGTTCATATTTTACATCAATTGTATTAACAATTGTTTTAACCATTAAATGCTCCATATTTCCATGCATATGTCTCACATTGTTTAAAGGGTAAAACACCATAGTGGTGCTTGTATTTCTCTTGTCTCCCTCTCTGAGCCATTCCAAAGACACCTCAGTACAAGACTTCTGTTCCAGCCACTTACCCTCAGCGCCATCAGAGGTTTTACCACCCACATCTTGCATATCTGGTTGGAAGATCCCAGATTAAATCTCCACGGCAGCTCCAGGACTACCTACTCTCTAGGACTGTATCCCAGGTTTTGTTTTTCCTGTTTGTTCAATATTGTTGCACTAGCGCTTGTATACACTTATTTTTTACATGCCATTAGACTGAGTGACGCCACTCTGTTCCGTGAACGCTCTCGTCGCATCGCCCCTAGGGATGTAGACGATGTAAGGAACGTCTTGCAGGAAATGGAGACCGCTGAAATTTTGACGGAGTCTCGGAGTCCTTATGCCTCTCCCATAGTGGTGGTTAGGAAGAAGAATGGATCCGTACGACTGTGTGTTGACTATCAGACCCTGACCAACCATACGGTACCGGACCAGTACAACCTTCCTCGCATTGAAGAGATTCTGAATGCTCTGAACCGAAGCCAGTGGTTCAGTGTGCTCGATTTACGGTCGGGGTACTATCAGGTGCCCATGAATGCAGAGGATTAGGAGAAAACAGCCTTCGTCTGCCCCTTGGGTTTCTACCAATTTACACGTATGCCACAAGGTTTATGTGGGGCCCCTGCTAACTTCCAACGACTGATGGAGAAGACTATTGGGGACATGAACCTTCTGGAGTGTCTAGTCTACATGGACGACATCATTGTCTTCGGAAGAACCTTGGAAGAGCACAAAGAGAGGCTGCTTAAAGTAATAGACCGTCTTGGGAAAGAAGGGTTGAAATTGTCCCTCGACAAGTGGCGCTTTTGTCACACCTCGGTGACTTACGTGGGACACATCATGTCAGCTCAAGGAATCGCCACCGACCCAGCCAAAGTAGAAGCGGTCGTAAACTGGCCTCGTCCCGAGAATGTCACGGAGCTGCGATCCTTCCTGGGTTTCTGCGGGTATTACCGTCGCTTCGTGGAAGGGTACTCTAGTCGAGCTAAACCCCTGAACAATCTCTGGAAGATATACCCCGAAGATACAGGAAGGAAGGCCACGTCGGCCCGTCAACCGTTTGGCAATAAATGGACACCTGAGTGTGAACGGACCTTCCTGATGTTGAAGAAAAGTCTGACCGAAGCGCCGGTGCTTGCGTATGCTGATCCAGAACAACCATACGTTCTGCATGTGGATGCCAGCATAAATGGCTTGGGTGCCGTCTTGCACCAGAAGCACCCAGAGGGCCTTCGGCCAGTGGCCTACATCAGCCGCAGTCTGACACCCAGTGAACAAAAATACCCTGTCCACAAGTTGGAGTTCCTGGCTCTCAAATGGGCCATCACGGAAAAGCTAAAACGATTACCTGTACGGTGTTACGTTTGAGGTAAGGACGGATAACAATCCCGTCACGTTCATCAATACCTCGGCCAAATTGGACGCAGCAGGGCATCAATGGCTGGCAGCTCTAAACAATTACCAATTCTCCCTGAAGTATAAGCCGGGACCTTTGAATGTAGGGGCTGATGCCCTATCCCGACGACCAGGGCTAAGTGCTACTCCAGATGATGAGGAATGGGAAGAACTCCCAGGAACAGGGGTGTGAGCTATGTGTAGCACTGCCGCCATCATCAACGATCAAGTGGCCTTCTCCGAATTACGAGTTGCGGATTCCTTGGGATGCCAGTCACAGGCCGTCCCAGCAACCTACTGCGATCCGAAAGTGCTACGGTTGAAAGATCTAGTAGACTACCAAATACAGGACCCAGTAGTTAGTATTATTAGGCAAGCCATAGAAAAAAGGAACCTAGCCCATCTGAAGCGTGTTCCTAAAGACTTGGTCGCTTTACTCATGCGGGAAGAGGACAAATTTGAAATCGATAACTGCTTACTCTATTGGGTGGTACAATACCACAACCACCTCGATAGATGACAACTAGTCCTCCCTAAGAACTTGCAATACATGGTGTTGAAGTCCCTACATGATGAGCATGGACATCTCGGTGTAGAGAAGACCTTCGGGTTGGTCCGAGACCGCTTTTTCTGGCCCAAGATGCGAGAGGCCGTAGAATACCACTGTTGCCGTTGTACTCGGTGTATACAACGCAATACCCTGCCTACCAGAGCAGCACCCATGGGCCATCTGAAGAGTTCTGGCCAATGGATCTTGTGTGTATGGACTTTCTGTGCATTGAGCCTGATAGCCGGGGAATATGCAACGTGCTGGTCATCACGGATCATTACACCCGGTATGCCCAGGCTTTCCCCACGAAAGACCAGAAAGCCATCACAGTGGCAAAAATATTATGGGAGAAGTACTTCGTTCACTACGGTCTTCTAAACTGCCTTCACTCAGACCAAGGCCGGGATTTCGAGAGCACGTTGATCCGAGATTTGCTCAAAATGCTTAACATTGCTAAATCACGAACAACCCCGTACCATCCCGAGGGAGATGCGTTGCCAGAACGATTTAATCGGACCTTACTGGACATGCTCAGAACTCTAAAGGGTGCGCAGAAGACTGAATGGAGTCGACATGTAGGGGCCCTGGTTCACGCGTACAACTGTACCCGACACGAGTCAACTGGATTCTCTCCATACTTCCTCATGTTCGGACGATAGGCGAGACTGCCAGTAGATGTATGCCTTCGCGTAACGACGGATGGGATACACAACGCTACCCATTTCAAATATGTGCAAAGATTCAAAGACAGCTTGCAACAGGCTTACCAACAGGCTGAGAAATCTACAGCTAAGCTGAATGCTGACAATAAAAGGTGATATGACCATAAGGTCAAATATCTGGAACTTCGTCCTGGAGACGCTGTGTTGCTTTGCAATCTGGGAGTCCCAGGAAAACATAAATTGGCTGACCGATGGAGAGAAGGTATATATGAAAAAGTATCTCAAATGCCTGGCCTCCCGGTCTATCGCATCATAGACACTGACGGCCGGGTAAAGGTATGGCAATGTAATCATCTTCTCCCCATTCCACAAGTGGGATATGAGGAAGCAGAAATACTGGCCACACCACAGAACAGTGAGTCCGATTCCTCAGAGATTAGTCAAGAGACTGTACCTCATCATACCAATCTTGAAACTCTGGAAGATCCCATGGAAGGACCCTCTCAAAGGGATTCTCCCATTGGAGGGGCATCTCCCGGAGGAGCTACGGGTAAAGGGCCCTGTAGGCCAACGCCTACTAAGGTGGCTCCAGCGGGCCAATCTTTGGATCCACAGAGCCCGTGCTTTGTGCCGAACAGAGACTGTTCAGAGACATTTCTCCCCTCAAGGGAAGAGGCTGAGCCTCAGGACTATACTTATTACTCCCCAGAGGGAGTTGCTGAAGAACAGCTCCGCAGGAGCCAAAGAGTAAGGTACCCTCCAAACAGGGTAACCTATGATCAAATTGGGGCACCCCATTATGAGGCTCAGCAGTGGGCTCGCAGCAAAGTGCAGTCCGTCGTTGTGATGTTCAATGAAATGTGCAATCTAATCTAGAGCTGATAAGATCGCATTTGGTTTGCATTTTTATTATATAACGATGTTGTGCCATTTTCATTATATAACTGCTGTATATAGTTATCTGAGTTATGTATCCCAAGCGAGGTCGTTGGGGTTTTTACCAGGGGGAGGATGTAACCAGGTTCCCTCTGTGACATTTGCTGCCTCGTGACCCCCCCCCTCGCTTCCTCCGCTGCCGGGGGTCACTCGATAGACCCGCCGGCACTTCTGGAGGGTGGGGGCCAGTGCAGGGAGCGTTTACACGTTCCGGCGGTCCCCGGCGGCTCCTGAGCAGGGCGTCGCCATCTTGCGTTAGATCGCGCATTTGCAGTAAGTCCCGGCGGCCCTGCAAAGTTGCGCATGCGCAGGAAGGAGCGCGCGAACGCTTGACAATGGGTAGAGGGCTCTAAGCAGGGACTTCAGATCCCATGAGCCATAGGGGACCCCATGTGACGCCAGGGAGCCAATAGGGCTGTAGAATCTCCCTGTGGAGGAGATTTAGATAAATTTCGCGGGCTCCACTCGTCAGGTCTGGACCAGGAAGAGCTAGGGGAAGGAGTGAGTGCAGGGGTCTGTGACCCACTGCATTAGGCCAGCAACCCCCCTAGGCCCCAGATATGTCCTGAGCCCCTCCCAGCTTGTGGTGCTACAGGGACAGGCCCTAGGTTAGGGACCCTGTCACATTAGTGCCAGTATTATATAGGGACACAGCGGACGCTGCGCTTCCCGGGAAGAGACTTGGGCTCAAGTCTGTGCCAAGGAAACAGAGACTATCTCCAGGGTGGGATCGCCCCTGGCGGACCCTTGTGCAAGGAAGCATCGGATGACAGATGGGATCACCAAGCGGCAGATCCTTTTTGAAGTTGCTTGCTAGCCCGAGTGCAAGAGCGCTCGGCAGGTACCTTCCTAAGTGCGCCACCATATCCTATATATATATATTTAGACATAGTGGCAGCGCTGACCACGGGACAAAGGGGTTAGGCTTTGGACACGGTGTGGGGATACACGGTGGTGGGTAGGTACACTCCTAATGGAGTGAAAGACACTTTGGACTGCGTTATATGCTGTGGAGTTACCCCTAGGGGAAGTACTATTAATATTAAAGTGTGTGATGATTCTGCATTACAGTAAAGTGGTTTGGACACGGTGTGGGGATACACGGTGGTGGGTAGGTACACTCCTAATGGAGTGAAAGACACTTTGGTCTGCGTTATATGCTGTGGAGTTACCCCTAGGGGAAGTACTATTAATATTAAAGTGTGTGATGATTCTGCATTACAGTAAAGTGGTTATATACATCTCTGTGTACAGTATGAGCTTATTGTATTTGTGGGTCCTGTGTAGGCAACCTTCTACATTCCTAGAATCCTACACAGGTGGAGGCTCTGAACACCAGAACGTTCCAGAGATTCACCCCAGGCTCTCACTAGCGGAGGCTCGGGCCTCCTGTGAGCCTGACAGGTATAACGCACCACACCTGGTAACATTAGGTTCCCCGCACACACACACTATATGCGATTGGGTGGGGGAATACCCGTTACACTTGCTAATGAGGTCAGAATATAATTTCCATAGTATCGTAGTGCTGCGTATCTGGACAAAGAGACATACTATTATCGGATGACCCAATGTCTCTATGATCACGTCTTATGCTAGGAAAATAATGGTCATATCTAGACAGCTGAACATATACTGAAATAGTCCCCGTAAATGAAAAAAAATAAATCCCTTGCAGAAGCGCATCAAGAGCACATTAAAAATAAATATCTGTGAAAATAAGTGTACCAATGAATCTACTGATTAAATATCAGCTGTATAGAACTTGAAAGAAACGCTTGAATGCGCGTAAGTAATATAAATATAACTGCGGATCGTGAGCAGACAGCCTCTGCATACACTTCCGGATGACGTCAGTATGTCCGTTGCCAATGGTCACAGTCTCCCAGCTTGATTGATTTGACTTGCTCATCTAGGTAACGCGTCTCCAAGAATTCGCAGATGTGGGGATCGTTGCGCTCTGTGGACACTTTGTGCAGATCCAGCAATGATTGGTTAATGTTCTTCTCCAGCTGCAAGGCGCACTCCAGGGCCTCAAGGCCACTGCCCTACTTATCACGATCCAGCTTCCTCACATCCTGCCTTAAGAACCGGCCCTCACGCTGGTTCTGTAGCTTCATCAATTTCTCTTCGTGCTCACGCTACTCATGGTACTGGTGCAGGAAGTACTTTACAAAGTTTCCCAGTGAAACATAATCACGGTAAAAGTAGTATGACATAGAAAGGAAAAAAAAGGATTAGTAATATACAAGGCGCCAACATGAAAGGATATAATCACCACCAGGAGGAGACCGATGAGGATTCCAGGTGATAAAGATGTGCTTAAAAAAAGAGTAAAAAAAAAAACAGAACATAGTGAATATGTTAAACAAAACAAACAACATATACTATTACTAATTATATATCAGCTGAGATCAAGGGTGAATTGAAAATAACAACATTTAATAAAATAATTAAAAACACTGGACATACAAAACATATACAAATGAAAATTACAATGGGTAACAATTAAGGACAATTAATATGGGACCATGTAACAGCTGCACTGGGTGGATTGCCCACTCACCGGACGAAGGATATATACAAGCAGTGGATATATCTGAGAGTATCCCCTCTCCTTTTTCCAGCTACCACTGCTACCGCATCCGCATCAGGGCCAGGGGGATGGTTGCAGCACGCCAAATTGTGTGTGCCTCTCTGGATCCTCGTATCCCCGCAGCTTGGCAGGTGTAGCACAATGAATTGGTGCAGCTCTCACCGCTGCTGCGCCGAGTGTTGGGCCAAAGGGGAAAGGCTATGCACGCTAAACAGCGTGGGACTCCCTCCGCATTGGCGTTCTCTCCTCGCGGTAGTTGGAACTTTGCAAACAGCAGATTCGAGCGGATTTAGTGATAGTCAACAGCAGATTCGTCACGGAGCTTGCAGGCAATTGCAGGGAAATGCACTGGTTCAGGTCCCCACGGATTAACCCTACGCGTTTCGAGAGCGAGCTGCTCTCTTCCTCAGGGGTTCTAACAATGTGTCCCACAGTGTCCTCTTATATAGGTGTCCAAATAGGTCCAATTAGCACCCTAATTTAATTGTTGCACATGCGCAATCAACAGTGTGTGGAAATCAATGTCCTTTTACTCACACATGCACAGTGGTTCTCAATGGTGGAAAAACAAATATAAACATGTTAAAAATAACGATCTCAGCTGTATATATATATATAAACATATTAACATATTATAATATGTATATAATGAATTATAGCACTAATTTGGTGGTATTAAATAAAAATATAAACCAAACGGTGAAAAGTGTCTTTGTGCAATGTGTTATAGTGAATATTAAATAATAGCACTGAAAACAGTTGCTGTGAGGAATATTTAAATTGAGTTTTGAAATAATGTATATAGAACATATAAAGTGTACTATGTGATTTTAGATAATAATCTCCTATACAATTTGTGATTAGAAAATGTGTATTAATAAACAATAAATTATTTGTCATATAATGTTTGTGTAAAAATATATATGTGTGGTGATTCACAAATTTATAACAGGGAATGGGTATATATATATAATGTAAATAAACTCCAAGTTAAAAAAAAATTTTGGTAAATATATGTGCTTATAAAGTGACAATGTTTATCCATATAATATGAAAACATGGTATTTCTACCAATATTTTACATAATTAGAAGTTACACCAATTAATAAAAATTACACCAATGAATAAAAAATGTATACAATACCATATTTATACAATAATATTTATCATCTTTATGCTAATTGTATGCAATACAATACTTGTACATTAATATCATCTTTATTACACCCTTTAAAGCAAGAATCAAGAATACAAACAGAATGGACAATCTACTATTTGAATTACATAGCCAAAAAAGGTTTCAAATCGAAGTCAACGTTGAGGCCAAATGGGGATAGGGTCTTAAGCTCGTAAATCCAATAAGACTCCCGTCTCCCCAATTGGCCTACAGCGTTTCCTCCTCTCCAGTTTGGTGGGTGATGGTCTCAAATGCCGTACATTCAAACCAGTGGGATCTTGGTTGTGCACTTGTTGAAAAGATGGGAGAACGTTGTGCGTTGTTAACCCTCTTCTGATGTTATATATATGTGACAAAAACGCCATCTTTTGTAGTGCTGGTCTGTTGGGTCATTCCCGGACACAGTCTCTAGGTGTTATTATTACAACAAACAGGATCATGCAAACGTATTATGCTGCTTAACTCAGGCTTCTGCCTGCCTATTTTCTCCAAGTAAGGGTACTGACAGCTTTAACTGTGTAGGTTAGAGGTACTCAGAATACTTAATTCAGCAGTGTTCACACATTTACAGTGTTACATATTTTCACACTGTTATGTCAAGAAAATAAAACTCAAAACATATAAGCAAAATCCTATCCCTTTCAGGGATCTAACTACACATCAGAATCGTCTCTATACAGCTGATGGCAAACTAACTGGTTCCCCAGCAAAAACAATTGCTCTATATTTAGGGGACACAGATTTACAGCAACAGTTCTTTAGAACAGCAGTAATAATTTGTTTTTCTTATCTGTTCGTGTGTCAAGGCAAATCTCTGGTACTGTCATACGTGGAGAGGCCGTCACCTCGTACTGGATGCAGGAGAGTAGCGGACCCCCCAGCCCCCAGGCTCCAAGGAGGAGAGAGTGAAATGCAAAAACCTTCTGCTCTAAGTACTGTGCATGTGATTAGAAAGAGCAGGGGGAGGGAGAACTAGAGCCATTGTAATCTGTGGTCTGGATTTTCAATCCAGCTGCCGGAGTTATGGGAAGGTGGTGGAACGGATCATAACTATTATGCACTTTGCTCTTAAACGCGGTCAGAAAGCTGGCCTAAATCTTTGGGACTATGTCAATATCCCCCTCCCCAGCTCAAACCACTGGGGTGAGGGCCATGGACCTCACTGGGGTGAGCGTCCTACCTGAAAAAATAGCTTTGAGCTAACTCCTCAGACATATGAAACATTCACAGCACGAATATGAACTTTTTCCACGGCAATTATGGACAATAGGTTTCGTCAAAGAGGAATATTACTTGCAAACAGATTTTTTTTTTTTTTATTTTCTCGATTAGGGAAACTATTTTGAAAATAAAATGTCTAGCACACATTCTTACAAACCAGGATCTGCTTAAATTAGATTCACAAACAGACAATTTCTATACATCCGGGTATTTTTCTATCTAGAATATTGAACCTCATTATAAATTACCCAACCGAAAAGGGCCATTTTTTTTTTTATGTATTTATTTATTTATTTTTTTTCATATTGTAAGCAACAATATTTTTTTTTTCCTATACTCAGCCTTGTTAACTTAAGGGCCATAAACCTGTATATTAATTTGTTTAGTTTAGCTACATTTCAACACAGAGCACCAATATAACATTGTTACTATTGACCAAAATGCCTGCTTTGCATAGCTTAAGTGTCCGTGACATCGTCCACAAGTGTAATAAAAAAAATAAATCGGTCGTTCCCCCAAACATATTTTTTTTTTTTTTTTGACTTCAGTCCTTTGACTTTATTCATAGACCGCTGCAACCTGCAAAAAGACTGGAGTTCTGAGCTTATGATGAGACCCTTGGACGGGATCTCCTTGGCTACCACAGTGTGGTCCAGATTGGGAGATATGGAAACTATTCAGGCGCCGCTGTTAAACTCGTTGTTTTTTCTTTTCAATCTTTGAGTTCCCCTTTTGTGGCCATTCCAGGCTTTGGGTTTGCCGAGACCTAGTGCCACTGTTACAACGTAAGCCATATTAAAACGGTCAATACAGGATTGTCAACAAGTTTGTGTTTTTCAGGATACGCCAACCCATTGGCTAAAACATCTTCGTGGTGTCACTGGTTGTCCACTAGTTTGATAATCTTTGGACAACGTAATGAAATTGAGGATCTGGATTTTGAAATCCCAGATAAGGAGAATATTCTCAGGAGGGTGCCTTCTGTATCTTGATAACAGCAGCACAATCAAGTCAATTCTTTCTCCTTCATCTTTGTCTCAGTGAGGGCATTGATTTACGTTCCCTGGTCCCTTTTGTGACCGTGTCTCTTTTTTAGCCTTTCGGAATACAAAATCGTTCTTTCTCAACCTTTCATTATCTGTTATAGCAAATCTGTAATTATTGCAACAGCTTGAACATACACGTATAGGAACGTCTACAGCTGCTTGGTGGGCTTAGGCAGGTAGTCATTGATAGCGAGTCCGTTACCACTGAACCACCAGTAGCGCTTCTTCTCCCATGTCCTCATGCTGTTTCAGTAGCAGGGTTACCTCTGTTTCATATTTTTCCCTCTATCTGACCGCCAGCTGCAGGTGCTCTTCTATCTTGGGTCTTGTACCACTCAGCTGCGACGGGGGGGCCCCCTCATTTGCCGGTGGTCCAGCTGCTTGTAGATACGCGCATCTCGCTTTCATAGCGAATGTCAGGCAGACCACCGAGCGGGAACGGTAGATTCCCCTCCTCTCATCGTTGAGCACTGTGATCTCACGACGCCCCCATACTGACTTCTGCAGCTCTTCAAACCTGATCGTGCCAGTACCTCCCTCAGGGTCTTCCACACCTCTAGCTGGTGCTTTGCTCTGGTTTTGAGCTCAGCGCCCTCCATTTTTTGGAGCTCTGCAGTTTGTGTCGCCTGGTATGCCGCGATTCTGTATCTGGCAGTGATTCCTGCTTTCTAACTTTTACCTGGATCATTGCTTCTCCACTTGTTCTTGCTTGGTTGAAGGCTTCTCATCACTTCACTGATATGGTCAGTCAAGTCCTGAATTTTCCTGTGGTCAGACTTACATTCTCTGCTTTTACAGTTCTCGAAATTACTCAGGTATTCTCATAGGTTTCCTTCAATGTACACAGCTCTTGTCTGCGAGCGTTTATCATCCTCATGGCGTGAGAGTTCCAGCTCTGCTATTAAATGCGCTCAGGCTCTTGTGAACGAGAACCGCCTACTCGTGATGAAGTTTTGCAACATCTTTCTGGGAACTCTCAATAGCATAGTTTCCAGTCAGTTCTTGTTTTCTGTTGATTTCGACTTGGCTCTCTGCCTATGATGGTAGCAGTAGCCTGTTCATCTCTAGGCGTGTCGTCATGCCTGGGACGATTGCGCTCAGGGCCCTATGGGCTGGTGCTCATACTCGGCGACTTGCTGGACGCATGTCCTAACAGTGCAGTTCAAGTGGCGTCTTCATTCCCCTGTGACTTGAGAACAGTTTTCTTTCTTTTTGCTTTATTAGCTCCAGAGATATCAGTGGTACTGGGCACACACTCACTGTTATCAGCTTCCACTCTTGCTTGCACTCACAGGGCGTTGCTTGCTTTTGCAGCTGTTTGTCTTTGAAAATTTGGGGGTCACACATCTTCCATGTGACCTACTCACGACAGGCCCGCATACTAATTCATCTGCGGGTACGGCTCTCCTCCAGGGTCGTGATCATAGTATGTCCTGAAGGGACACTGTTTTGTATGGTTACGTACATTACACAACAAAATTTCACGTCGCCATTTAGAAACCCGGCAGGGACAATTTGCTAGCTGCAATTCTCACTCACTTCAAGCAACTCTGAATACAGCACTTGCTAGCTGCAAATTCACTCACTTCAGCAAAAGCATTAGCTTTACAAACAGCACTTGCTAGATTGCAAATTTTTTTTTTTTTTCAGCAAAACATTCTTGGTTTTCTGTTTGGGTTCAGGGTGCTATGCATCCACTCTTCGCACCCATTCTGTGTTGTATGCTAGAAGCCAACTGAATACACGTGGACAGACTTACTCAAGCATCTTACCTTGTCAGCATTCGGCGCTGCCATTTTTCACAACCCCCGCCTTTATTTGCAAACCCACAGATTTTTGGGTCTACCCGCATTCTCACCATATGTGACAAACGCCCCTCTTTGTAGTGCTGACGTCTGTCTGGTCTCTTCCCGACACAGTCTTCTAGGTTTAATTAGACAACAAACAGGATCATGCAAAGTATTATGCTGCTTACTCAGGCTTCTGCCTGCTTTATTTCATCCAAGTAAGGTACTGCAGCTTTAACATGTGTAGAGTTAGAGGACTCAGATACTTTCATTAAGCAGTTCACACATTTCAGTGTTAACAATTATTTCCCAACACTGTTATTTCAAGAAATAAAACCAAAATCATATAAGCAAAATCCTATCCCTTTCGGGATCTAACTACACATCGATACATCACTCTCATACATCTGTCGGCAACTAAACTGGTTCCCCAGCTTAAAACAATGCTTCTCTCATTTAGGGGACAACAAGATACAGCTCACAAGTCTTTTAGCAACAGCAGTAATCATTTGTTTGGTCTTATCTGTCGTGGTGTCCAGGCAAATCCTCTGGTACTGTCATACTGGAAGAGGCCGTGCAACCTCGATACTGGAATCAGGAGGTAGCGAACAAACCACCAGCCCCACAGCGCTCCAAGGAGAGAGAGTGAAATGCAAAACCTCTCTCTCTAAGACCTGTGATGTGATTAGAAGAGCAGTAGGTGAGAGAGAACTAGAGCCATGTAAATCTGGGTCTGGATTTTCATCCAGCTGCCATGAGATTAATGGAACTGTGGAACGGATCATTAAACTATTCCTGCACTTTCTGCTCTAAAACGGGGCAGAAAGCTGCCTAACATCTTTGGACTATGTCACAATATGTTCATATATACGTCTTTGGACGGGTCTGGTAGTCATACCCACATATTGCAGACCACATGGACACTCCAAGAGATATATTACAAATGAACTTTTACAAGTGATGTGTTGTTGAATAATATAATTTTTGGATGTCTTATTAGATGTGTATTGAGATGTTTTAGTACTATATTTGCACGCAGTACACCTATTACATGGGAAGTAGCCTTTGTTTGTGACATTATTACGTACCTTTGGTTCTAAAGATGGGCAGCTAGGGGCTAATTTGCGTCCGATGTTTGGAGCTCTAGTAAATACTATCTGAGGATGTTCTGGCAATATCCCTTCAAGTTCTTTATCTTTTTTGAGGATGGGCCAATATTTTTTAAATATTTTCCTTATATTTGGTGCCATCTGATTGTATTGTGTTATAAAACTAATATTAGCATTTTTGTTTTTATCTTTATTCTTGTACTGTAAAAGATTAGATCTTTCCATCGCTGCCACTTCTGTTATCGTATTGTCAAGATCTTTTGAAGAATACTCTCTATCCAGAAATTTTTGCTTAAGATCTTTAGCTTGACTTTGAAATGTTTTGGCACATGAACTATTCCTTTTGAGTCTGATAAATTGTCCCTTGGGTATATTTTTAACCCAAGAGGGATTGTGGTGACTGCGTGCATGGAGATAATTGTTTGCCTGTACGGGCTTAAAATAAGTGCAAGTTGCTATTTGATCATGATCGGCCGAAATGAGTAAATCTAAATATTCTATAGATGTTGAACTAGAATTAAAAGTGAATGTTAAATTATATGTGTTTTGATTCATATAATTTTTGAATTCTTCTAAGTGCTCTAAAGTGCCGGACCATATAAAAATAATGTCATCTATGTAGCGCCGCCACAGGACCAGATCCGCTCCAAATGGGCAACTGGACCATATATGATGTTCTTCCCAGCTACCCATAAATAAATTCGCATAGCTGGGAGCGAATTTGGTACCCATGGCGGTGCCACACACCTGTAAATAATACTTGGACATAAAATTAAAAAAATTGTGCGTTAAAATAAATTGAATTCCAGAAATAATAAATGACTTTTGGTCTGTTGATAAGGTGATATCTTTATCTAATGTATCAGAAATTGCTTTGCATCCTTGGTTATGGTTAATAACTGTATATAAAGAACTTACATCAGCTGTGACAAAATAGTAATGTGATTTCCATTGGATGTCTTTGAGGGTCTGCAATATGTGGGTAGTGTCCCTGACATAGGAGGGCAACTGCACAACGTATGGCTGGAGTTTATTATCAATATACTGGGATAGATGTGAAGTTAAAGATTGTATTCCCGATATAATCGGTCGGCCGGGGGGAAAGTTTAAATTTTTATGGATTTTTGGTATGATATAAAATAAAGGAATACGTGGATGTAAATTATAAAGAAAATCAAATTCATGTTTAGTAATGATTTGTTGGTCTAAACCTGTAGTGAGTAATTTACATAATGATTGCTGATATTGAACAGTAGGGTCAGTGGGGAGGGGTTGGTATGTGGACACATCTCCTAGAATCCTAAGAGACTCCTCGATATAATATAATTTGTCCATAATTACCAAACCCCCCCCTTTGTCAGCAGGTTTAACATTTTAGCATTTTGAAGCCAGACGCCGAGGAGGAAGGACCTCCTACAGAAGAAGAAGGACAGGGCGTGGCCGAAGACGGGAAGAAGACCCCGGAAGATGGTAGAAGAAAGAAGAATACAGATGAAGATGGATTACAAGTAGAAGACCCGTGGATTGATTTGGATTTTTAGTGTAATGTTTATTTTTTTTATGGTTTTTTATTTTATGGGTTCCTGGGCCTAGTGGTTTTGTACGTGAGTAAGGTGTTCAACGGGAGTCGGTGGGGGCAAGTAATGGTAAGTGAACTAAAGAAATTTATTTTATTTAACTTGTTAATTTTTTTAAAAGCTTTTTTAACATGTGTTTTTTTTTTGGTGGTGTATCATTTCTTGCCACTGTATTTATGTATGTATGTATGTCTAGAGAGATATATACATACAGAGTAAGAAATGATGTTGTTTTAAAAGCTTTCTTTCATGTGTTTTAAAATAATTTGTCTATGCTGCTATGCTTTATTGTGTGTTTAAAGTATTTTACAATTAGATAGATGTAATGGTTGATATTGTATGGTGTTCTTGAGGTCAGGGTTAGGCTTCGTTTTGTATTTTGTATTCTTGTTGGTACATATATTTTTTCACAGGCTAAATTGTTATGTTAAAGGCTTGCATTTGTTAATTGTTTAATTGTTAGGGATGGAATGTAAATTGTTTAGGGATGTCATTAATGAATGGTAATTGATTTATGTTTACTGGATTGGATAAACTAGTTTACTTGTTTGGAGGTATTTGTATTTTGCTTGCAATGTTATTGTTAACATTCATTTGCAGAATGTATATGCTGCATAGATTGGATGCATCATATATACTATGTAAATGCAATGTGTTGATTGGCATTAGAGGTATTTGATTGGCATTTGATGATTGTGATTGTAAGTTCAGTTAGGATTATTAAAGTAAATGAATGTTATTGTAGTGTGTCTGTATGGAGAAATGTTATTTGGAGTACAGCATGTTTTTGTTAACCCTTCTACATTTATTTGTATATTGGTTCATCATGTGTGTGTGTGTATATATATATCTGAATATATATATATATATTTGCATGATGAAGCCACTGTACAAACATGGGTGAAGGGTGGGTATCGGGCCAGTGTGGCTTAACCCCTTAATTACCTTTGCGGTTATTATCCGATAAGGTGTTTAAGGGGTTAATTGATATCTGAATGCAATTGCAATGTATTGGCTTTGTTTTGGCTATGTATTTTGTGGGCAAGACAAGGATGTTGCTGGCGATGGAGACTTCTTATTGATGAGGTCAGTAGTAATTAATTTATTTGAATATGCTAGTTAATGTTTTTAATAATGGGCAAATAATCTATTATCCCTATCTGGATAATAGTTATTTTGCACATTATTGTATTGTAGGTATTGGGAGGGGGGGTATGTATTGAATGTATAGGCCAGGTTTATTTTTTTTACATTCAGGGTTTCTTCCGTGGTTCTGCATGGGACCTCTGGAGCCCACCTGCGGGTCTCCTCGGGTATCTCACGGGTATCAGACTGGTGGTTCCACGGGTGACACATGCGGGGATGAAGCGGTGGCCTCACATCTGTGGGGGCACCGCAGACCCGTAGTCTGCGGGGATGAAGCGGTGGCCTCACATCTGTGGGGGCACCGCCGACCCATAGGTGCGGGGATGAAGATGTGTGGTCCCACTCCTGTGGGGGCACCGCGGACCCGTAGTGAGCACTCGTGAGTTCCCCAGACCCCCGTGGGAACCACCCGAGGCCCCGCAGACACCTGTGGGTCTGACCCGGGGCTCCCAGACATCCTTGGGCCTACCGTGGGGACCCAATTTTGGCCCACGGTGACCCAAGGAGACCACCTGGGGGCCATGGTGCTGGCGGGACCCACCAGCAGGCCTCCAGAATATCTATGTACAACTTAAAGCTATCAGGGCCTGTTACTGGAGCAAAGGATAATCCCTTAGCTAATAAGTTTTTCTCCTTTGCTGTAACTTTGTATTTACTGATATTAAATATATTATTGTTTAAAGGTTTTTTTCTTAGTGTTTTATTACCTTTTCCATTCTTTCGCCCTCCTCTCGTTCCTCTAAGGTGTTTTTTCGCTTTTTGTTGTGTGTCTCTCTTGCGGATCCATCTCTCCCCAATAAGTCCCTTATTGCCTCTTTGGCATTCTTGGTTTCCTTGGACTGTCTCCAATCTAAAAAAGAGAATGTTGCCCTCTCTTCCTCACGACCAGAGGCAGTGTGATGCCGTTCTCTATCTAAATCAACTAGAGGTTGGTATTTATTGTGATGGTTATATTGATCAAAGATATTGTCCATATCTTTCTCTAATTGATTACAAGAAACAATTGTTGTACTTGGTTCATTTGAGGAACTAGTAGTCACTGATGGTACATTTGATCTAGATGTCTGTCTAACCAAATTGGGTTTAGGATGTGTATATTGTTTTCTCTGCGGTTTTGGTGACATAAATTGTACTGGTTCGTTAGATGTGATTTTGTTGCTGGGGATAATCTTCCTATATGTAGATGGAATCTTATGTGAATAATCCTTAGGATATTTATCTTTATTAGATTTTGTTTGATCAAAATCTTGTTTAGATTTTTTCCAGTTTCTATAACGGCCAGTTGCATAATCTATTTTGTCACGTTGAAACTTCACCTGTTTAGAGGTGATAGTTTCATTCTGTAGTTTGTCCATTCTGTTTTTAATTCTAGACTCCAGCAAGGGTAACTCACTGTGGTCTTTATATTTTTCAAAATATCCCTTCATGTCATTGATTTCCTTATCTAATGTTTCAAGGCATACTTTGCGTTTTGATATTAAAAGGCGCATTAATTCGAAGGAACAATTGTCAAGGATGCGGTTCCATTCCAGAATGAATGATTCACTTTGAAAATCGCTTGTGGGTTTTTTGAATAGTCTCAACCCACGTGGAATACGTTTTTGCTCCACATATTTTTCTATTGTTATGGCATCCCACAATTGTTTATTCTCATTAATGAGGAGTTTTTCCAATTTGTCTGCCATTTCTTGTATATCATTTTGGACATTGTCAACAACAATTGGAACTTCATCATCAGAAAATATACGGTTAATATCAATATTTCTGGTAACTCTTTGTGCAAATAACATAGACATAGTAATATAGAAAGCAGCTAGCCTTGGGGGGGAAACAACAGATAAAAACACAGTTTAGGTAGCGCTAACTATATGGATAATCAATCCCTAAATTAGGGGGCTGCCCTTATACTAAAAACGTTCCGAAGTCAAACGTTGAAGGGCCCAAACTGGGCGATAGGGTCGTAAGCTTCGTAAATCAATATAGAATCCCCGCGATCCCAATTGCCTACAGACGGTTCTCCTCCTCTCCAGGTTGGGAGGCTGGTCGATGGCTCTCAATTTGCCGTCCATTTCAAACCAGGCGGATCTTGTTGTTGATGTGAGAACCCATGATGGGATACGTGTGCGAGTTAACTCTTCTTGAGTCCCTATAACTATATGTTCATATATAGTCTTTTTGGACGGCGTTTATGGTAGTCAACAAGTACATATCTGCAGACCACATGGACACTCCAAGGATATAATTACAAATGGACTTTTACAAGTTGATGTGTGTTGCAAATATCATTTTTGGAGGTTTATAGATGGTGTATCTGAGATGTTGTTCAGTACTATATTTGCACGCAGCTGCAAGTATTACTATGGGAGTCGCCTTTATGTGACATTTATTACGTAAACTTGGTCCTAAAGAGTGGAGCAGCTAGGCGCTAATTTGCGTCCGCTATGTTTGGAGCTATACGTAAATAATTCTGAGGATTGTTTATGGCAAAATCCTTAGTTCTTTATGTTTTTGAGGAGGGCCAAATTTATTTTTTAAAGTATTTTACCTTGATTTTGAGTTGCCATCGATTGTATGTGTTTAGTAAAACTAGATTATAGATTTTTGTTTTTATCTTTATTTTACTGTAAAAGATAGAGATCTTCCATTCGACTTGCACTTCTGTTTCGTGATTGTCAAGATCTTTGGAAGATACTCTCTATCCAGAAATTTTTGCTTAAGATCTTTAGCTTGACTTTGAAATATTTTGGCACATGAACTATTCCTTTTGAGTCTGATAAATTGTCCCTTGGGTATATTTTTAACCCAAGAGGGATTGTGGTGACTGCGTGCATGGAGATAATTGTTTGCCTGTACGGGCTTAAAATAAGTGACATAGAAAAGTACACATAAGACAAGTACAGCTCCAAGTTGACCTGACGGTTGAGCGCGGCCTCGCAGTCTTGGTGGAAATTCTGCCGTACCTGGGAGCTCATGGTGCTGCTGTATTCTGGGCTCAGGTTCCATCCAATCACTGTTGAAGCGGGAACTCTGAAGTTTTAAACCGAATCCACAGCAAAAAGTTCTGTATCCATCTGAAGTTTTAAGGGAATAAGTTATTGGTTACATTTAAATACATTTTAATATGGGATATCATATCGTATTGTAAGAAATTAATGAGAATAAGGGATGGGTTACATTGCATTTAGATTTTGAAGACACTAGCATCTACTATCTTTTCCTCAGAGTATTGCAACTAATTCTAAAACAAAATGTTCCCGTTCTTGACGCATTCACGGGTCAGCTGCGAGCAGCCGAAAAATGATCAGAGGTGCATACTCTAAACTCAAAACTCCTTGAACGTCTTGTATTCTCTCGCTTGCTCCATGTTCTCACCACCAATTCTCTCCTAGACCCTCTGATACAGCCCTCACTAAAATAACGAGTGACCTACATGCTGCCAAAGACAGAGGTCACCGCACTGTGCTCATATTACTCGACCTCTCTGCAGCATTTGATACAGAGGACCACCACATTCTTCATACTCTTGGTTTTCAAAACAAAGCTCTATCTTAGATCTCCTATTACCTCTTCCATCATACTTTCAGTGTCCCTTTTGCCAACACCGCCTCCTCCTCTATCGATCTTTCTGTGGGTCTTTTCTCTTTACCCACTCTCTCTAGGTAACCTAATCACATCTCTTGGGTTCAAATATTACCTCTATGCTGATAATACAAAAATTTACTTTTCAAACCCTGACCTTATACCTGCTGTACAAACCAAAGTTTCTGAATGTATCTCTGCTATATCATCTTGGATGGCCCTCCACCTACTTAAACTTAATATGTCAAAAATTGAACTCCTCATATTTCCTCCCAAACCTGGCCCTACTACCTCCTTCCACATTACTGTTGGAAGTACTATCATACACCCAGTAGCACAAGCACGCTGCCTATGGATCACACTCTATCACGTTCAAAAGGTAGTTTTTTCCTCTGCAATATCGCAATGATACGCCCTTTCCTCAGTTGCTCGACTGAGAAAACAGTGACATATGCCCTTAATCTCTCCCATCTCAATTATTCTAACTTCCTGCTATCCGGCCTTCTTGCCTTTCACCCATCTCCCCTACAATCTATTCTAAATGCTGCTGCCAGAATAATTCTACTCTTTCCGAAATCCGTCTCAGCGTCTCCCCTGCTAAAATCCCTCTCCTGGCTTCCACTGTATCAAAGCTTGTATCACACACTCAATTCTTCTCCTGACTTTTAAATCTTTACACTCTTCTGCTCCTCTTACATCACACCCCTAATTTCTCGCTATGCCCATCCCATCTTGCGTTCTGCTCAAGGATGTCTTCTCTCTACCCCTTTTGTATCTAAAGCCCTCTCCATCCTTAAACCTTTCTCACTGACTGTCCCACACCTTCCCCTCAATGTCCGACTAGCACCCTCTATCCACCTTTAAGACCCATATGTAGTGGCTGCTACTTTACACCTCCTAAATAAACCTTGGCCCCTTGAAGATGCACTTACCAGAACACCCTCCTACTATCTCTGTACATTCTTCCTACCTACCAATTAGATTGTAAGCTCTTCGTAGCAGGGACTTATTTTCCTATATGTTACTTTAATGTCTGAAACATTTCTACCCATTATGTGTTATTTGTATTATTTGTTATTTATATGATTGGCATGTGTATTACTGCTGTGAAGCGCTATGTACATTAATGGTGCTATATAAATAAAGACATACATATATACATGCATACATACAGTAAGAGACAGTAAGAGTCCCTGGTAGCATCCTCTCCCAATGGAAACTTGCTATTGTCAATGTTGTTCTTACAAAGCACTTCCTTGAATTCCACTGTTGTCCAGTCTTGACTGAGCTGCTGGAGTTTGTTGTCTTTGTCATTGGGATCCAGTTCACTGGCACTAAAGATGGCACTGAAAATGGCACTGCAGTGGCAAAAATCAAATGCAAACCATGTTCACTCTCAACATGGACGGGTACCATACCCAATAGGCCCTTTTGAACTTTACACTGTTCTAATACTGTTCAGCCAATGTTCTATTTACTGTCCTGTCTTGTGACTGGATACCCAAAGTTCACCTCTTCCAAAGATCATGCAACCTGAGCTACGTTATCCTGTAGTCTCCTCAAAGTTTCAGAATCACATTCTGGAGATTTCCATTATTGCCTTCTATATTCCCTTCTATCACACTCTGCCTTTTTTATTTGCTGATCTTTATTTAGTCAAGTTTAAATACATAAATTATCCATAATGTATGTTGATTTACTGTACAATATCCTTCTTCCGAGTGTAGTATCCAGCATTTGAAAAAGTACATTTATATCCAAATCCCAGCAGGTTTTATCCCTTATTTAGGAAACCTGTCTGTTCTAAAAACCTCAACTGTAACACAAGACACTGCTGGTTAAGAAATCATTATCTTAAGGTTATTAATTATGTAAAATGTGACGGTGAACTTCGAGCTAATGATTTAAATCCCAAATATGTTATTGTGACAAGAAATTCAAAATTTTTGAGATGCATAATCACAAACTATAGGTCATTCAAAACCCATAGTAACCAATTAATATTTTTAATAAACATACACGAGAACACAATTTAAGTTGAGGATAAGATTATTATCATTTTACGTATTAAGTGGGAAGTTAAATGAATTCACATTTCAATTGGATAATGCACAATCTCATATCTTGAACATTCTTTTTTAGTTTAGCCGAGTCCCCTACCCTGCTCCGGTGTGGGGAGCTGGCCAGTTGTGCTACGGGACCCTGCACAAACAGAAGGAACAGCGTGGCATTCATTCTGGATCTTGGCGCATGCGCAGTGGTAATTGGCGTTCTGGCCATCTTAAATTGCCTGGAAGGGCTTTGCAGAACTACAATCCCCAGCATGCTTTGCGGGAATTGTGTGGTGGCCATCTTGGAATGGCTCTGCATAGAGTACTGCAGGACACATGTCCCAAAATCCTCGGGGGGAAGGGAAATCAGGTGGGCTGTCCCAGCCAATAGGATTGAAGCAGCCTGAAAGGACAGGATATCGGCTGGTACAAGGAACCAGTGTGGTGATTCCTGATGGAGGAGCCAAGGGAGAAGGTAGGGTCCAGGGAGCAGTGTCTCCTGGACTAGGCCTTGCCCCTTAGGCCCCAGCTGGGCCCTGAGCCACCCCAGCGTAGTGTTGCAAAGAAGGCCCCAGATAGGGACTCTTCCCCTTAGTATAGTGGTAGTGCTGAGGCATCGGTGACCGGACAGCCTAGGATCAGACCACAGGACCGACCCTCCTGCTGGAGCTCACCACATGAGGAGGATGAGGACCCTAGGAGTGAGGGGATTGGTATCGGAGGCCCCACTGCGTGGGACTTGACTTCCTTGCTCCACCCGTGGCACCTGGTTACAGGAGTGCCAAGGAAGGAATACACGTGAACCAACGGTACACATAGGAGTAGCGCTACCTCCCATTTGGGTGGGACATGTTGGGACAGGTCACCATGGGTATTGGTGCCACAGTACCCTCAGTACTTCGGGGGACCACCGTTGATGTTAATGCATTGTATTGATGTGATTATTGGTATCATTTGTTATACCTTACCACAGTAAAGCAGTTATATTATACCAGGTTGTATATATGTCCTATGAGGAGTCATCCTGCTTAAGCTGGGATCCTCACAGGTGGAGGCAATGCACTGCGAAATATATTACCCCAGGCTCCCCAGAAGCAGAGGCATTGGCCTCCTGTGAACCTCACATGTAAACAAAAGCTTTTTGTCAGCTCTCACCTTGACAAAGACTACCTGGCAGTCGAAACGTTGGCTCTTTTTTGCTGAATAAATTTACTATATTGAAGTCCGTGTGCCTGGATTTTGCCTTCTACATGTGAACCCCTGGGGACCTTGCAGAATTGTCCCTTCTTGTTCGTGAGCACCGGCAGGTGATATTCGCTTCAACCAGAAGTTATTATGTGCCAGACAGCGTCTAACATTTGACGTGACTTGTCCTGCATGTTTTGAGCACCACTAGCAGTTTATGCTTGAATCTTAGTGGCAGTACACTTTGATATTGGACTACCTATATTTATTTGGATTTATATTCCTTACCTTACTCCATAGTTTGGTTTGTCCCTTTGAGAGGGAATAGAGTGAGGAGCCTTTTACCCACTCTTTTGAAACCCAATAGTGTATTTGTGTTATACAGCCGTGTCCCCTTTTAACCTCCTACATACCCGAAAAAATTTGGGGTTGTTCTCCGTTTGTCACGGAGTTTGCTGCGCGTCAGCCGCATTCATCAGACAGCGCTAATAGCGCTAAACAATGAAAGCGCCCGCGGCGCCCAAAACGGCCGAAAACATGATGCATCTGCCCGCGATTAAAAAAATCGCGGAGAAACGGCCGCAGGAGGTTAAAGGCGGCCGCCACTGTATATGAGCTTGCTATAGGTATCATTAGCACTTCACTTTGAGCACTGTGGACATTTGAAGAACCTGAGTAACCTATCACTAGGAGTTATTCATAGAGTGAATACTTTTTCATTGACAGAAACAGGAAATTAATAGAATGTTATTTAAATCCACTGCTGAAGGAGCATTCGGACCAGATAGGCCCATTGATCGTCTGCAGAAATTAGAACGTCTGAAGAAACGTGAGATAGAATTACACTCACACATTAACACACTTTCCAAGTATTATCGACAACGCTTAATACCACGTGGATTTAGAATTAATAATGGACCCACGATTGGCTCTGATAATCCTGTGTTTTGTGAAAAATTGTGCCAGGTTCTGAATAAAGCATCGCTGGACCTCCTCCTCCTTGTGGTGGAAGAGGTTGGTGTACAACTCTCAGATACTAGAAGGGACATTCTCAAAGTGGAGATCCTTATTGAGCATATGAATACAGGAGAGGATACTATTAGATTGTTAGAGAAATTAAAGACAAGACAAGAAAAATTCAAAAGTGACTTGTTACACTTTAAAAAGCAGAAATTTAAGAAGTTCTTTGCAGATTATAAGGACGGACGTGTTTATATCTGGCAGAAATTAGAAGGAAAAACCAAACAGAAACCAAGGGGATGTAAACCACCAACTGTGAGGGATGCTGGCACAAATGACTCAGATGGGCATTCTTCCACTGAACGACTGAGGAACCCGAGCCCACTTCCTTTTTTAGGGCAGCATCGGGTCTCGGGAGGTTCAAAATGGAGGAAGAGGCCAAGCAAGAGATCACCCGATACTCCGCTCACAAACCAAAACATGAGTACGAACATTTTGGTGATTAATCTGTCCAGTCATAATCTGACTAATACGGAAATGACAGTTTTGTCTAAAGAACCGTCCTACTGTTAATTAACCCACTGTTAATTATGATGATTTTAATATAGAAGTCACATCCATCGCACCCATGCCTGGCATTGAGAGTTCTACAAGGGAATGCAAGAGGTAATACTAAAAGAACATATAATCTGACTTACAATGAGACAAGATCTTAGAGCCCTTACAGAGAATAATAATATTATTATCAAAAGAGCGGATAAAGGGGGAGCTTTAGTCCTTCAGGATTACATCGATTATAAAGGGAAAGCACTTCGCCAACTCTCTGATACCGAGAGCTATATTAAATTATCTAAATATCTCACATTTGAGTATGCCCATGAGATAAAGGGGATTATAGAAATGGGCCTTAGCAATCGATGGATTACAGAAAAGGAGGCGAAGTTCCTTTATATGGAACATTCTAAATGTCCCGTATATTATACGTTGCCAAAAGAGCATGCGTATGATTAAACCTCTGGGAGACCCATTATTGCTGCCACTTATTCATCGACTCAGCCATTGGCGATTTTTGTGGATAAGATCTTGCAGCCAGTGGTTCATCAAGTGCCTTTGTATCTTAAAGATACTTCAGATTTTCTGAAAAAATTAAGAACTGTATCTAAGTTTGAGGAGAAGATTATTTGAGTTACGATGGACGTGGCCAGTCTCTATACCATCATACCTCATGATGAGGGTTTAGAGGTGGTCAACGCAGCATTGATAACCCATTTTGCAGAAACTGTTCCCACAGAGTATATTATGTTGTTATTACACTTCATATTATATAGAAATTACCTCAAATTTGAGCTGCAGTATTATCTGCAAATAAAGGGAACTGCGATGAGTAGCAATGTGGCCCCGGCCTATGCCAATTTATTTATGGCACATTTTGAAACTGAACATATTTACAAATCAGAATTCTATGCTTATATGCGGTACATAGATGATATTTTTATTCTATGAAAAGGTACTGAAGTCCAATTTACGTAATTTTTTTATTCAATTGGCTACACCGGTACGTTTTACCAATGCTTGGAGCAGTACTTTGATTTCATTTCTTGATATCTTAGTAAGCTTAGAAAATGGGGTGATCCACACGGATGTGTATAGGGAGCCTACTGATAGGAATGCGATGCTTAGGGTGGATAGTTACCATTCTCCGGCCCTTATTAAAGCACTCCCCTATTCACAAAAAGTGCGAATTTCAAGGATAACTGATAGACCTGAACGGTTGGGCCCTGCCATTGTAGATTTAAAGGAACGTTTCAAGGCTAGGGGTTACTCTCCTTCCACTTTAGTTGAAGTATTTGAATGGGAAGTACCAGTTATCGGTCAAAAGAAAGACTCTAAGGACAGGATAATGTTTCCCACTATTTACAATAGTGGAAGTAAGTTCCTACGTTCTACAATGTTGAAACATTGGCATATAATACAGCATGAACAAATTTTATCAGAGGTGTGCCGTGAACCCCCTATGTTAGCTTATAAATGTGGGAGGAATATTTCTGACACACATTAAATCTGATGATAATTTTTTTTTTACAAAAGCACTACATTTTTACGTTTAGGAAAACCTGGTAACTTTAGGTGCTGTAACTGTTTTATATGCCATAGTTTATGCACAGGGTATACATTTAGCCATCCATTTACTGGCAAGAACATTAAAATCAAGCATCGCATTATATGTAGAACTACACATGTAGTGTATTTTCTTAGATGTCAGTGTGGGTTACTCTATGTTGGCAAGACAACAAGAATGTTGAAACAAAGGTTTATCGAGCACAAAAGTGTTATTAAAAAAGGTACTGATCCCACGGAATTGGTACATTGTGTACAGCATAAGCACCCCATAGCAGCCTTGAGAGTTATGGGTATTGAGGCAGTACACCCACTAAAGGGGGCTTTGGATAGGGATACTGCCCTCCATAGGAGGGAGGCATATTGGATATTCCATCTTAGGACTAGTATTGAAGGTGGTCTCAACAAACAACTGAACCTTAAATGTTTCCTTGACAGGCGGTGAATGTGCTTGTTCTTATGATGGACATGCGTCTACAGATCTCGTTGGTGATTGTTCGCCTATATTTATTATGGAGCATTTAATATTAGAGATTGCTGTATCATAGTTTGGCTTTTGTGACACGTCTGTCTGTGTTTGTTTCATGTTAGTATGTCTTTGTTGTGTGTATGTCTTTTGGGTTTCTTATAGTGTATCATGTTATATTATTTACACTGTACAATTTTGTATATACACTGTTTAGTAGATACATGTTGTGTATGATTGGTCTTATGGGTATTTTCCCCTTTATTTATGATACTGGTGTGCTGGGATATGGTTCTTTATTTTATCTTTCTGTATCTGGGTACATTACTTATTTGAGTCTCTGGTACCTGCAGGTTGTAGTTACTCCCACTCTTACTATTATGTTTGTAGTCTGCATGCTGTACTAGGCAGTGTGTATCTTATCTATGTGTGGTGCAAGGGCTATGGAGATAGCACTGTACACTGCCGTAGCATTAGAGGATCTCACGCATGCACCGAATTCTCACATTTTAGTAAGTTGGTATGCGCAAGCGCAGACCTCCGTTGCGGCCGTGATCCCACAATAGATCCCCTGGTCCCTGGCACTGTTATGCGGTAGTTACTTCCGCCCATAACAGAATGGCACTGAGCAAACTGCTGGGTTTGTTTGTTCTCTGTTACCATAGCAGGACGGGTGGCGGTAAGGAGTGGTACAGCGTGACGCATTGCCGCTGTATTGGATTACCATACGCTGGCACCAGACTCACACTTGTGTGTGGATTAGGGTGCGCATGCTCGGTCTCCGTCGCGGCCATGACGTCTCGGCTGTGTCTGTTTTTTCGCGCCATTCATTACCTGCAGAAGTTCAAGATGGGTGAGTGAGGGGGTATATTAGGATGTAATTTTGTATTACATGTCAGCTCTCACCTTGACAAAGACTGCGTGGCAGTCGAAACGTTGGTTCTTTTTTGCTGAATAAATTTGCTATATTGAAGTTCGTGTGCCTGGATTCTGCCTTCTACATGTGAACCCCTGGGGACCTTGCAGGATTGTCCCTTCTTGATCGTGAGCACCGGCAGGTGATATTCTCTTCAACCAGAAGTTATTGTGTGCCAGACAGCGTCTTACATTTAACCTCACAGGTAAAGGCAGCACGCGTAATCACCCGCAGTTTCCCATAGGCATAGGGAAAGGGGGTTACATTAGTTAGAGTTTAAACTAATCCTCAATGTGCAATGAACAGAGATGAAGACAGTCTGCCTGAAGCAAACTATATTTTCAAAAGTAATTGAGTTCTAAGTGCATTGTGCTGTACAGTATTTACAGCATTTTATTACAATGTGCGTGTCTATTTCTGTAGACTAAAAATGTACCTCAAGCAGAATGTATGATTTTTAAACATTATTACTAATTGCAGAGTGTTTTGTCACATAATCTTATTAAATAATCCTTCTTTATTTAAAAGGGGACATTTTACTATCCAGTCCCTGCGCACATAATGATCTTTGTTCCCTGCATGTTGATACTAAATGCCTCTCTAAAATACTAGCCCCTTCTTTGGAGAAAATAAAATTTAAAGTTGCCAAAATTTGCATTGAGTACGCATGCTTGAAAAACTGACATTGTATGTTATTTGCCCCAATATATTTCAAACTACTGTAATATTAACTAACAAGATAGTCTTATCCCTCAACATGGGGTTTTGTGTGTGGTGATTACAGGTAGCTGGAGGTATTAGAGAACATTATGGCAGTCAATAAGAACTGCAGCACAAGTTACTGAAATGCTTTGTATATACTAAACATTAAAGGTAAGAATATATATATTCTATCATATACGGCAGTAAAAGGAATAACATATTTTAGTATTTCCGTAATATACTTTTGTCACTCCATGTTAGTACGCACCCTTGGGTTAGATCTTCTCACTTACAGAAGTAGCAGACATTATGTTCTCTGTCAATACTGGTTAATGCAAGGAACAACAAAGAAAATATTGTGTGTGTTAAAGAGATAAAACATGCATTAATATTGTTTTTAAAGGAACTGTGGTGTTTCTTATGATAAATGTTATGGTAGCATTAATTCATCATAATGTGGTAATGTGTGCAAGTACAGATGCAGCGGCCGTTATCCGATCTTTTCTCGGGCTAGGTATTATTGAAGTCTGCTGTTTTCCACGAGGCATTCACTCATTAATCTTCCATGACAGCTGTCAATTACACCTCTGTTTACCTTTGTTGATTTCCTTGAATACCTGGACTCTGATTTCATTTGGGTGCAGTTCTGCGCCTATCCGCCACATGGCAAAAGTGAATCCCTTTGCATAGACTATACAGTGGGTAGTGAATCTGCAGGTGTTTAAAAAACAGATAAAAACAGTGTCCATTACACTGATCCCTTGTAAATTGACCTTGGTCGCTGAAGACGTTATCAAATTTAGGCGTTTCATAATTAAAATCTCAAAACAGAATGTTTTGGCCATTATTCTACATTGCGATCCTCCAACAAATCAGGGGAGCTCGTCTCGTAGTTATGAAATAAAGAAACACTACATAGTGTAATACTGTTGTGAATAAATTTGTGCAAACAAAGCTCAAAAATGACTACTCACAATAAAGCAGTCAAATTCAGGCAGTCATCCAACTTAAGGGGTGGATGTTCCCTGTGTATACAGCAGCCACCAGCCCCCAACCTCCAAGGAGAAAAAAAGAAGAAAAGAGACCATATAGTGCAGATGGTATTTAGTATTAAAAGGGATTAAAAAAATGCAGGCTTACACTTCATATGATCGAGGTAGGCAGTATGATATTATAGTAGTGGGTGCTCATCTGGTCGCGATCCTTTTGAGTTCCTCACTATCCTCTGCTCCACCGCAATACTCTCGCGTCCACGCCAGGCACTCCCTTTGCGTCACTTCCGGTTGTTAAGCGAACTTTCGGATCTGATGACAGGGGTGGACCTCAGTTGTTCTTCCTCTCTACATTCACTTAACAACCGGAAGTGATGCAAAGGGAGTGCCTCGCGTAGACGTGAGAGTATTGCGGTGGAGCAGAGGATAGTGATAATATAGTCATAAAACCAACAGATAAGGGTGGATCCATTGTTATACAAAACAGGATGGATTATCATTCAGAAATCATGAAGCAACTTAGCAATAGGCAACACTACAAAGTTTTAGCACATGATCCGGTTTTCAATCTGCAAAGATACATCAGTAAAATTATTATAGAGGCCTATTCAAAAAACATCATAAATAAACACCAGAAAGAATTTATGCTTTTAAGATACCCAATGACACTGGTCCTGTATACATTGCTAAAAATTCATAAAAATGTTGCCAAACCCCCAGGAAGATCTATTGTCGCTGGAACCAATTCAATAATCCATCCATTAGCAATATTTGTTGACAAGTTATTACAGTCCTTAGTCAAATTTACCCCAGCATACCTCAAAGACTACTGATTTCTTGCACCTTGTACAGTACACCGGATTAGACTTCCAGATAACAATATTTGGCTATGTACAAAGTCTATACACAGCAATTCCCCATAGAGAAGGCCTAGAAGCCACAAAAAAAGCATTAGAATCAAGTGTATTACTCCAACCACTGGTTGACCTTACTCTAACACTCTTAAAACGCATACTGACTAAAAATTACTTTAGATATAATCATATTTTATACTAACAAGTGCAAGGGACAGCAATGGGGGCAAATATGGCACCCCACGTATGCAAGGTAACAGGAACACTCCCAAGTGCAAAATACTCCCCTCAGGTACATAGAAAAAAAAAACACAACATATTGCAATAATGCAAAAATAAGATTAAATACACTTCAAACTAATGAGTGCCCACTCACGTGGTAAAAGATTAAATCAGGCATTTCCAGGTTTCTGATCTGGAGCAGAATGATGATAAGAATTCTCTCGAACCATATATAAATTAAAGAAATATATATACAAGTGTAATACAATTTTAATAAAACATGAATAAGAACAATGAGCCCATTAAACTCACATGTACCCAAAAGGACACAAGCAATTTGACCACTCTGGGTCCTGCAGCAATCTTCAACGGGTCTCTCACTGTCTGTAGCCTATAGCTGGCCAGTGTATATGTGGCTCTGGTTGGTTATACCATAGCCACACTTCTATTATAGTATACAATTCTCTTGGTCCTGCCGGGTGTACGGTCTCACAGGCTGCGCATGTTCGGGCTGTAGGCTGGCATCTGTGGTTGCCTGGGAGATTTTCCGACTGATTCTGTGCATAGACGCATGCGCAGTCTTGGTACTCTACTGGCTCCCTGGCTCAGCTTGGTACTCCGCTGTGCATGCCAGATGTGTGACGTGCCGCATAGCCCAGCGCCAGGAGCAGGTAGCTGACGTCAGCACACCCAGCAATGACTCCAATTGAATTCCCTCCGTTTACGGGCGGGGGATGAGTGTCTTGGTTCATGGATTGGCTGAATGTGCATTTAGAACAGCTGATGTGCAAGTTACAGGTAACTACAGGGCTGGTGATTGCTTCATGTTTGTCTGGTGCAGTGTGGATTGGGGTATATATGGATGCTCACTGTCATTTAACTGTTGCATGGCCCTGAGGAAGGTCTTTCTGTGGGACTGAAACGTTGGCAGCGGTGTATTTTTTGTTCTAATACAAGATGTTTGGATTATACTACACAGTATGCAGTCTCTTTTTGCTGGACTTTGGCCTGGTAAATATGTTCTATTGAATACCTATGGGATGAGCATTTGTTTTTGCCCTTACACCTGTGGGCTGATTGGCTTTGTGAGTAATATATATATATCATCATGTGAAAAAGAATGTACGCCCTCTTTGAATTCCATGGTTTTACATATCAGGACATAATAGCAGGTCTTAAAATTAGGTAAATACAACTTCAGATGAACAACAACTCATGACATATTACACCGTGCCATGATTTATTTAACAAAAATAAAGCCAAAATGGAGAAGCTATGTGTGAAAAACTAAGAACACCCTTACTGCTGCCATAGGAATTAAAATGCTAAGTAGCAGACAGGTGCTGCTAGTCAAATGCCCTTAATTAATTGATCATCAGCAAGTGTGACCACCTCTATAAAAGCCAAAGTTTTAGCAGTTTGCTGGTCTGGAGCATTCAGGTGTGTGTTAACACAATGCCAAGGAGGAAAGACACCAGCAATGATCTTAGAGAAGCAATTGTTGCTGCCCATCAATCTAGGAAGGGTTATAAGGCCATTTCCAAACAATTTAAAGTCCATAATTCTACAGTGAGAAAGATTATTCAAAAGTGGAAAACATTCAAGACAGTTGCCATTCTTCCCAGGAGTGTACGTCCCCGCAAATGCACCCCAAGGTCAAACCGTTCAATGCTCAGAAAAATTTGCAAAATACCCAAGAGTTACATCTCAGACTTTTCAGGCCTTAGTGAGCATGTTAAATGTTAAAGTTCATGACAGTACAATTAGAAAAAGACTGAACAAGTATGGTTTGTTTGGAAGGGTTGCCAGGAGAAAGAATGTTCTCTCTTAAAAGAACATGGCAGCACAGCTTAGGTTTGCAAACCACAAGACTTCTGGAACAATGTCCTTTGGACAGACGAGACCAAAGTGGAGATGTTTGGCCAAAACCACGTTTGGCAAAAATCAAACACAGAATACTGTATCAGCACAAACACCTCATACCAACTGTCAAGCATGGTCGTGAAGGGGTGATTATTTGGGCTTGTTTTTGCAGCCAGAGGACCTGGGAACCTTGCAGTCTTTGAGTCTACCATGAACTCCTCTGTATACCAAAGTATTCTAGTCAAATGTGAGGCCATCTGGCCGACAGCTAAAGCTTGGCCGAAATTGGGTCATGCAACAGGACAATGATCCCAAGCAAATCTACAACAGAATGGCTGAAAAAGAAAAGAATCAAGGTGTTGCAATGGCCCAGTCAATGTCCAAACCTCAACTCGATTGAAATGCTGTGGCTGCACCTTAAGAGATCTGTGCATAAACAAATGCCCATAGACCTCAATAACTGAAGCAACATTGTAAGAAGAGTGGCCAAAATTCCTCCACAACAATGTGAGAGACTGATTAAGTCATACAGAAAACGATTACTTCAAGTTATTGCTGCTCAATGTGGTTCTACAAGCTATTGAATCATAAGGTGTACTTAGTTTTTCACACATGGCTTCTCCATTTCGGCTTTATTTTTGTTAACTAAATCATGACACTGTAATATGTCATGTGTTGTTGTTCATCTGATGTTTTATTTACCTAATTTTAAGACCTGCTAAGGAACAGATGATTGTTATTATGTCCTGATATGTAAAACCATGGAATTCAAAGAGGGTGAACTTCCTTTTTCACATGACGGTATATATATATATATAATATATCTTATATATTATATGATATAAATATCGTATAATATATATTATATATATATATATATATATATAGGAAATAAATAGTGGCATTTATTTAGCCCGTATCTTCAAAACAATACAGCTTCATGTCAGCAAAAACAGATCAAACAGGCCTATCCCTTTGTACGACACAAACATCTGCAGGAGAAAAATCTGGTCACGCGTGACTCTCTTAGAAAATACATAAGGAGTACATAGCGTAATACAGTTTAATTACATGGTTTTTGACCCTCTGAAGACTCCGTAGCTGTCAAAGAAGGGTCCAGTCCCTTGTGAGCCACCGTATCTGCACGCGCAGATGCGGAAGTGCCGACTGCTGCCACCTAACACGCGGATCGGAGGATCTAGGCGGGCAACGGGGACTTACATTGAGACTTTTCCTGTTCCAGAGACTTTCTGGAGTCCCAGAGTGGCGAGACCGTGCCTTTAAAGCACTCATTGCGATTTGATATTTGGGAGAATGTGAGTGTGCCTATTCCCCAATTGATTTCAATTGCTTGTGCATTAAACTGTATTACGCTATGTACTCCTTATGTATTTTCTAAGAGAGTCACGTGTGACCAGATTTTTCTCCTGCAGATGTTTATGTGAGTGATTTGTTCACTATATCACCACCACACCACTTTCACTGGGAATTTTTGTGGTTTTAGTTATTGCGCGGTTAGCACTCTAAGGCACTTTACTTTCTTTTTACCACTATTTGCACACAGTATTCTAGAGACTGTTTATTTAAAGCTGCACAGAGAAGCCTGATTTGTTTATTGTTGGTTTTGTATTTTGCGCTTCTCATTTTCACCTTTTTGCTATCCCTTTGTAAGTAGAAAAAACGGAGATAAATCTCCTAGTCCAATGCTCTAAGAGGCATCAAAAGCATGCATCACACTTTTCTTATCCCTTTGTAAGGGCTGACACACTTCCCAGTCCCTATCTGCAGGACTCGTAGGCTAGGCCTCTTACCAACCTCTGATCCCAAAGTTCAAGAGGTACAGTACCTAAAAGCAGGGGCTCTTTATATCAGTCTCCGGGTCTGGGTTGGTGTCCATTGGATGCACCCTCTGGCAGGTTCTAGGGATCCAATGTGTCCTGGAATAGAGGGTCTGGTTCCTTGGGATCTCTTTTTTCAGCACACACCTCCCCTGTGCTAGAGACATCCATGCAGTTTGTGCAGCACACACACACACCAACAATAACACACACACACCAAACACTCTCTGTGGCTGGCTATACTCTGTCTGGTGGCTCAGACAGTAGTAAAAATGCCAATAGCTGAGCCCCAGTGGTGGAGGGACGTTCACGTGACCGCTCTCCATCCCCAAGCGAAAATGTCAACTTTGCATGTTCTCTTCTGATTTCTCAGCCTCCGATGCATCAGCAGCATGCGGAGGGAGGAACTATAACGAGTGATACAGATGCAGTGGCTTTGTGCATCTGTCAGCGAGGTCAGGCCCGCATCAGCGATTGCTGATTTACTTGTCCGGACCTTACAAATATCTCATCAACCCAATAGCAGCATAATCTTCAAAGAATAACAGTACATAATGCCCCATGCCAGTTTACCGAGGGGAATATTTAATTATCTAACCATAGAGGGAGTAATTGCAACAATTCAATACGCCAGGGACTCTATGGACTTTAAAGTTATTCTAAACTGTGTTATCCATCCAAAAAACCTTCGTTCTGTGAGCATAGTGTTTAAGGGTTTGGCATAATGATTAAACTTCTGGTTAGGTACATTCAGGATAGGATCAAGATTAATCTTAAAAATGATCAGATTGTTTTCTTCTAAACAATATAGTTTAAAAATGGTGGTGCGCCATAGGCAAACAGGCTAGTATCAAACTCAAAAATAGTATGGCTAGCTAATAGCCAACAATACCCAAAAGAAGTGATGTCACAATAAAAAGAGTAGTCCTACAACACAACAAATTAAAGGCTAAAGTCCCAAACCGCGCAATGATCTAAGGATTAAATACACAACGTGATCCAAAGGAAATGAGACTGCGTGATTGGAGGTTCCCTTCTTGATCCAGGTCAGTCTGTCCCGCTGCTCCCATCTCAAGCAATGTCAACACTAGAGAGTGTGTCTGGTGTTGATCGTAATATTGGTATTTGTAAAAACACGTGATCTAACTTTCAGAGCTCACACTGAGAGATAATATATGTAGAGGATTTAGGATTCAGATGTCCCTCTTATTATACGAGTCCAAGTAGATCGATGAGTGAAAAACTCTTAAGTAGTTATTTGGAGCTGTGTGTTCTTTCCACAAATGGCTAAAAGACAGGTTTTAAAAAAATACCCTCGAATTAGGGTTTCCAGGGGTTAGCAAGCTTTAGAAGGTGACGTGGCTAAAAGGGTCTCTTTTGTATTAACTTCGTTGTAGGCTCGCTTTAGTGTCGGCCGAGGCGAACGGTGACGTCAGGATGCGGTTTTTGGAGTCGCTGGAAAACAAAATTGAGATGAATTCGCGGATGCGACCAGCAGGCAAGTGCATTTGTGTTTTGACGCAATAGGTCGCCGTCCCCGGCACTATAAGCGCAGCCTTAGGTCTGAGTGTGCGCACATGACAGACTTCAGGTTTTTTATCTGCTCAGGAATATTTCAATTAATAAAGCATGAGGTTGTATCTGCCGTATATAGCAGTTAAAATGACATTCTTACGATCACTCTGCGTTGGAACCAAATATGTTTCACTTGTACATGTGTATAGTTTCAAAGTAGCAATGTCAGGCAAAAGACATGACACTTTTTTGCTTTGATACCCACAATATTTGTGAGTGAGTTACGTATCGAAAGAATTAGTTCATCAAAATAGTGACAGGGTTAGAGGTTTGTAAATGTAGTCTAAAGTCATTAGGATTCACATCAGCCACTGTGCGAGTAGACAATTTAAATTATTATTTCAAGCAGGCTGAAAAAATAGCAATTTCAGAATCACCCCTAATAGGTGGCTTAAGGGGTGTAGCGTAGTTCTTAAGATCATGTTTATAGACCAACACAAAAGTATTTTGATAAAACTTAAAGCATGTGTGAACTTACGTGGGTACTCAATAAACCAGGTACTGCCAGAGTTTATCTGCGTATTTAAGACCAAAGACAGAACATGAAAACATAGACGAGACTCAGTGATAAACCAAAGACACCAATACCCGGTACAGTGCCTGAATATAAGGAGAGGAGAATGAACCCCCGCATCCACACGACTATATGTAAGGTAACACAGGGAAAAAACTGACAGTATAAATAAAAACGAAATAGTATGCAGTGTGCTACATGCGGCCTAAATGTATGTAGCAAAAAGACAAAAAGAAGCCCCAAATATAGCGCTTGGTTTATACCGCATGAGTAACAAAAATACAAATTATTTATATAGCGGTCACAAACAAAAATGATAAACAAGATCGCCATAGAATATTAAAAAAGGCATTGAATCCCGTAAACAGGAAGAATTAAATAGTCAAAATTAGTTGCATAGCTCTAAGTCTGGTGAAGCCTTTATAACCTGATAATACCAGGGAAAGCACTCGTATAGATTTGTCGCAATCATACTGGATGTGCAGTCTCCTGTGTGTGGAAGATGGCAAAGGGAGTTTATTGCCTCAGATCGGCTAACAAATGAAAAACACACAGTTCCTTTACTGTTATAAAATAGCTCGGAAATAATGTGTATACGCGATAGATAAGAGCGTAATATCTTGACAGTTCGAATTGCAGTACATTTGGAATCTCATATAGCGTTTTATTGGCGAACAACAAAAAAAACCAATTGTGTCCACAAGCCATTTTAGGCTTCTGTATAGTAAGTAGTAGCAGCAGTTCAAGCAGAGTATATAGAATTAAGAACTGAGTATTTAAACTATGTAAGCCTACTAAGTACCAAGTAATATAGGTTATGAAGCTGTGGCGTACAGTACCATAGCACTGGAATGGTGATCCATCGCTGAACCACCCAGTGATACAATCGATCCTTAGTGATATCGTTACCCCCCTTTCCGTGTTGTGGGCCAATGATCGCACAATCTGAAATGGTCTTAACAAAAACCTCACTATTCCAGTTGCTTAGACTTCTCTGCTATGTACTGTATATAAATCAAAAAAAGGAATGGAAGAAAGGAGAAAGAGCACTGCAAAAAGGGGAGAAACGGGGGCAAATAACAAAATAGAAAGTTTGAGGCAATATTGCCAAAAATAATTTACAACAAGAAACCTACGACGTGTTTCCCCAAATGATGGCGCGTTATCACAGTGTTCATTGAGCAAAAAGGTATCTCTTTATAGGAAATCCCCCACGGAAGAAACCACAAATGTTCTCAAGGTAAAGAAATCGCGGGAGAAAATACCTATTCGGAGATGTTGGAACCATCTCTATGTTTTTTTTCTCCCGCGGTTTTACCGCGGGAGAACATGCTTTTTAGGTACCATCTGCATGGTGTGTTAGTTTTCAGTTGTCTATTAATGTATCCTGGGTGGATTGTTCTAGTTGCTGTGATCGAGCTAACCCTTCCAACATGGGGTGGTTCATATGTATATTGATAAATGAGATGCGAGGTAAGACTGATTCATGGCATTATCACCTTTAGTAAATAGGGCATCTAAGATTAAGTCAAAGTAGGGTACTTTAATTCAAGCGTCTAGAGCATCAATTATTTATGTACCTCCTCACTCATTCAAAGGTAGTGACCTCAACAAGGGGATACTTTGTCCGTTACAGGAGAACTGGTGGGTGAATAGATCAGTCATTAATTTGTTTGCTGAGATTTTTTTGACGGAAAAACAACATTACTATTACTGTAGTATTACAGATTTACGTTGTATACTTGTATTTTGTTTCAATCTGAATATTTGTGAAGAGTTGATCATTTCAGTTCTTTGTTTGAAGATGTTATTATCCGACTTTATTATGTTTTTTTTAAACGTTCGTGGTTCTTAGGAAATTCCTTCCTACCCAGCTAAGCTGAACAGATTCTGGCACTGTGAAACTCACTGGAAAGGACTGTAGATTCACATGCCCTTTTACAGCTCTCAGTGTATCAGCAGCCACGTAACTGTAATGAAAACCCACCACAGTCTCAAACACTATTAGGAAGGTCTACACAAATGTAAATTGTTCCAGTCATCTGTTCCTCATTAGCATACATAAACTCATACAGTATATATCGTCAATAGAGGACCAGAAACAGCATTGCATGGCACGTGGTGCTCATGGAAAAGAGAGAACCGACTACAGAATTACTTCCTTAATTTGTAAAAGTGGAAGAAGATAGGAACTGACAGTCAAGACCATCAGCCTAGTGCTTTGAGATGGAACATAATGCCGGACCCAAGAATTTAGGGAACATAGGGCTGTGCATACTGTTGGTTAGTGCTATTTTTTTTTTTTTTTTTTTAATATTTTAGGATTTTATTAACTTTCATTACATTAAACCAACATGTTTATAAACATTTCAAATGCAAGTTGTATAAGCAAAATAGAAATTCATGAGCTTTAGGTTACTGTGAGTCCCTTCCAGTAATCTATACTTAAAGGCTAGGAAAATTAAAACAGGAAATTACAGTCAGGTCATAATTATATAAAAAGAAACATGTTGTAGAACTATCGGCCTTAAAAAAAACATATGTCTATTTGTTCGTTATGATTGGAAGGAAGCGTTCCTGTAAGCTAAGATATTTCCACAGTTGTCTCTGTTGTTAAGTTAATTCACTACAGTGTCAGATCCGTAAGTACGATCCATCATCTTCTATTATACCATCGGTTAATTGGTGGGGACCCAGGGAAATTCCAAATAAAGGTAGGTTCAATATATTAATCTTTAAATGTTTTATCGAAGTTTATGGTGACCTTCGTTGTTAAGTATGCTCTGGAACAGAGTTATGGATGAACAAATAACATGGTTCACAATAAGAGTACATTAAGTGAGCAAGGTTAACATTATATTACAAGACATCATGCCCACAGTAAGAGATAATGTTATAGCATATGCAACAGTTACGACAGAATTTTTAAAATGTGAGAAGTCTTGAGATTTGAATAATTTAACTGGTGGTGCGGTGTGAGTCTCCGGTAGTGTGTTCCAGGTTTGGTGTGCATGTAAGAGGAGGAGACGGCCCAGATACTTGCTGAATCTGGAGACCAGACACGTCTTTAGAGTAGATCTCAGATGATAAGTTGCTGAATGTTGGTAGGGGGATGAAGAGCTGTTCAGATAGATGGTAGCATTGCCCAGAAAGATTGAAGGCAAGGACAGGAGCGATAATCTTGCACTAGACTCAAGCAAAAGACCAATCTTTTTCTATGAGAATTTACAGTGTGTGTTGTAGTTGCATTGGAGAACAAAACTGACATATATTGTTAGAGGGATACAAGTTTGATAGGTGGCTTGTTGGGTGCAGTGCCTATACGACAGTATGTCCCATAGTTCTATAATGGATTGTACTGATGTGACGATACGCCTTGACCACCAGACTTAGGAACGTTCTCTCATATAAGTTACATTTAGCTTGCAGTATGGTTTGTATGTAAGGGTATCAATGTGCAGCCACAGTGTTAAATGGGAGTCAAACAATATGCCCAGTATTTAAAAAATTTGAGAAGCCTCAAAAAGTCAGATTAAGTAGTGTTCAGATACGGAAAGACAAGGGATTGTGTGCATACATTATAGATGGGTTAATCTACCACATGTTATTGTAGCTCCCCTTAACAGCTGTAGGAAGATTATTGATGAACACTGAGAAGATAGGGCCCCAGAACAGGAGCCTTAGGACACCGCAGAGATACCAAGGGGTTGGAGTGAGAGCTGAGACTGACACATGTGGGATCTCCCTGATAGGGTAGGAATGAAACAGGTTTAAAGCATGCTTCCCTATTCAGTGCATGGTGTTTGTTTAGCAAGATAACATGCACCAGTATCAAAAGCCTTTGCAAAAATCTAAGACATATTGCACTAGTAAAGTTGTCCCAGTTCATGTCACACTGGATTCATTGAACCTTGTGGGTAGTTACGTTTGATGTTGTGGGAGGAACACATTTTCATTACTTGGGAAGTATTGAGAGAAGAGAGAGTGACCTGGTACTTTGAGACAGTGTTTTTGGCCCCCTTTGAAGATTGGGACAGCCTTTGGCAGTTTTCAGGTCTTAGGATATGTACTACGACAGAATAGAGTTTACTAGGGAGAAATTGGTTTGGAATGGCAGTGGCACCAAGTCTTAGGAACTTAGATTGCAGTAAGTCGGGTCCACATTGGCTGCTTAGTTTAATTTGAGGAGCACTTGTGTAATCGTCTCTTCAGATACTGAGACAATGCAAAATTGTGGGGATACTGTGACAAATTAAAAATTGGGGCAGGTGGGAGAGGGTGAGACTTAGGGATACTCTCAGAATGAGGTTCATGTGTGTGGTTGGGTTTGGTTTCGTAATACGTATGTAGCAGCACACCCCACAAAGTAATCATTGAATGCATTTGAGATGTAGGTGGGATTTGTCAAGAGTAATATCCTCCTAGTGATATTACATGAGTTGTTGATGGCAGAAGGCTGGTATATATTGTGGATATCCTGCCCAGAAGTTTGCTGGATTTGATGTATTATGGCAAAGATCGTCAGAGTCATATTGTGTTGCGTGTCTGTTTGCCTTGTGGCACAATTCCACAGCATCTGCAGTTATGTAAGACCTTGGTAGCCCCAGTTACTTTGTAGCTTTTCCACAAGGGCATTCATGACGGTAGGGCGCCTATATGTAACACATTGAAAGGGGGGTCCCCTGTACTCTATTCTGCATACTGGAGCCATGGTTATACAGAGTTTAAGAACCGAATCTCGAATTGAAAATGTCAAGGGCAGAATCGGGGTCTGGAACTAATCGTTCTTGTACCAAGGGTAGATGGTCAGCCTTAACTGTTGTGGATAAGTTTCTAAATGTTCTAGTGAGGATAACTTTTAGGGCTGATAGGGGTGTTGATTTTCCTTACACAGTACACTATTGCATGGTCACTGAAAAAGTTTGGAGAGGTGCCAAAGGATTGGATTCTGCTGGGGAGTATAGGAGAAAAATCCGTTAGCATGGAAGTGTGTGGTGAGATTCAGGTTTTCAGTGTGGGTTGGAGAAAGTAGTGCGTTAAGTTAAGTGACTTGATTTGTATTGGATTTGTTTTTTTGGGTCAAGCAAATTGTAGTGAAATCCCAAGGAACTATCAGCTCACTCCTCTCATATCAGAGAGGAAATGAGCCAAGAATCTGGATGATATCAGTCAGGGATGTTAGAGGGGCTATAGGGGGTAGATGAGCATCAAGATGGCTTAGAAAGGGGGGGGGGGGCAGATTTTGCCAAGTAGGATTTCAAGAAGGGTGAGCTTGGGGGGCAATTTAGCAGTGTAATTGTAAGGTTTCTGCAATTTAACATAAACAACCCCATCTTCTCTTTTGACCTATCTTTCAGAAATGAGTATTCCTGAAGGTTGATATGCATCAAGGGTTTAGGCGTTAGCTTTGTTTCTGTGAGATGATGGCTTGGGTTAGCATATGGCAGCAAGCTCCAGATATTTATATGGGCGACGACCTTTTGTAATTTGAAGGGGGGTTTTTCAGGGTATGGGACAGAGTTTGAAAAGGGAGGGCCTGGGTATGTCAATATCACCTGCTAAAGAGTGTAAATAGAAATTTGAGTTGTGTTGCAAGTTGTACAATGTGGGATGTTGCCAAGTAATGAGAGTTGGTTGGTGTGCTGGTTTTTAGTTCTCACCAAACATTCAGTACATAGTGCAAAGTTTTTGAGTAATCAGGGTATGATGATATTGGGTGTGGGCCAGGGGGGAGGACTTTTTAGGGATGAGAGAATAACATTTCCATGAGGCCACAATAAAGAACAGTTGAACAACTAGCAGGTTCATCATCACAGGGCTAGGTAATGTTGCATGAAACTGTTTGTGAGACAAGACAGCAGAGGTATGCCTTTTCTTGCCTAAAGTTTTGCTGCATTTGCAATGCTAGGGTCTGTTCAGGGTTTGCAGAGGGATTTGAGGGAGTGGGGGATATTAGAGGCAGTGTGTGCAGTAAAGTGTTTGGGTAAAAAGGTGCAATAAATAAGTGTTCAGGGAGGTTAAAAGTGCAGGGAATAACAAGCATGGGATAATAATGTTGGTTAGATAAGCTCACCGTTTGTTGCCGGTGTGATGTAGAAGAGTTGCATAAAGATACAGTCCACAGTCAACCTTAGTCAAAACTATATCAATATATATTTTCACTTAAAGATGGTCACTTAAGATGCAGCACTCTTAGATGCTAATACTACCATGCTAATGTGTGAGAGGCCTAAAATCATTTACTTAATAGGATGCTGCTGTGTATCCAGCTGACCTGTACAGTCAAAAAACAGATATGGTGTCACGTTTGGCTGCTGCCATAGGTTGCTGCAATAGGCAGTGTCAGGCTGTGTTGAACGGGGTTGCAGAAGGAATTGGAGGATGAGGGTAGCCACGGGAGTAGGATGTAATGAATGAGTAGATGAGATGTTTGGGGGAGTCTACAGTAGCGGAGGAGGGTTTAAATGGTGCACGTCTGACAATTTAGACAATGAGTGTAGTTGTGAGCTTTGAAGCTGTCCAGTAATATTCCACACAGATTAAGTTGCTGGAAGGTCCAGACAGACTGAAGGCTACCTCTGTCTATCTCCTGTATAGCTCTATCAGTATGATGAACCTTATAAAGTTCCCTTTTGAATGTGCTTACTTGATTGCACTGCTAACCCCCCTCACGAGGTGTCCCCCAGATATCTGCAGAATATACTCTTAAACAGTCACATGCTCCCACAATAACACTGCCTAATTGCATGTACAGACTGTACAATTGGCCGGACAATTTAAGATAAAATCACACTAACACCCCAACCAAACATACCAGATTAAACAAAAACAGTTCAGGAAGTGGGGTTTATTTATGATAATAGGGGCTCCCAGGGATCAAATAATAATCAAATAATCAATGTAATTGTTCAAGTCCAATTGTAAACAATATAATTCCCTGCTATTCTTTTTATGTTAAACTAAACCTGCTCTTATCCAGTTTTTTTCTTGAAGGATCCGCACATATTATTGAAAAGGTGAGGTACTTACTTAATATTACCTTCATTTATGCTGAACAATGAAACAGTTTAAATCACAAACACTTGAATGTAAAGACAAAACAGGAAAAAACATATTCCTTCCTTATTATTCTAAAGCTGTCAGTGGAAACTTGGCCTTCCTTTATGTAACAATGACATAATTCAGAGATACACATTTTCAGTATATATGAAAGGGAAGTCTTTAATGTGTTGTCCTAAAGAAAGGGAAAGTAATTATCAGCACTGTATTCTTGGCTCAATGGAACAGATACAGCATACAATACACAGATTCATTATTGTAATGTTAGAATTTCGAATTACTTATTGTAACAACACTTACATTAATGATTATTGTCTTTTCCATAACAATAGACACACGATATTTTGAGGATAAACTACGCAGATAAAATGTATGTATAACTTAATTATAATTGTCATATATTTCTTAATTTACTGTTTATGTATTCTGTTCTCCTCCTGTTGTGGCATTGAGGTTTCCATATATCAGTACGTTGCCAAGGTCTGAAGTGGATTGCATAGTATGTGTCATATTGATGGGTAAACATGGGTCTTTTATTTGTAGCCACATGTTGGTATTCACACTCTTTTATTGGGTTATTTAACTTTGTTTGAGCTCCTCCTTTACCACATTATGATTCCTCCCGAATGGCGAACCCTCATTTCACACCTCCGTGTTTTTAGTCTTGTACTGGGAAGCACCCTGTACCCATGATATGAGAGGCATTCCTAGATTTTGCAAAGGCTTTTGACACAGTGACATGATATCCTGCTTAAACAAACTCCAGAGCTCTGGAATAGGGAAGCATGCTTTAAACGGTATTCAGTCCTACTATCAGGTAGATCCCAACATGTGTCCATCTTAGGCTCTAACTCCAAACCCCCTGATATACCCTGTGGTGTCCCGCAAGGCTCTGTTCTGGGGCCCCTACTCTTCTCAGGTCATTAATGATCTTCCCACAGCTTGTAAGGAAGCCTCAATACACATTGTATGCAGATGACACATCCTATATGCACACAGCCTAGCCTCTCTGACCTTCAACACATACTTCAGTTGACTTTTGATATCGAAAACTGGATTTCTCAAAAACAAATGTTTTTAAACACTGACAAGACGTGTAACAATGGTATTTGGGACCAAGACTAAATTTGTAAAGCTTCCGTGACTGAGCTCCTGATTAGAACCAAACGCTAAACACCACCCTAACACCTGTCCACTAGTTTTTAAATACCTGGGCTTATGGTTTGACTCCCACTTAACATTCGGGATGCACATTGATACCCTGAAACCAAGACCTATGCCAACAACAGGGATACTTTACAGGAACAAATCCTCCCTAAGTCTCCTGGTCAGAAGCGTATCGCACAGCAGATGCTAATGCCAATTATGACTATGGAGACATAGATATGGCTCGGCACCTCAAACCCACTTAGCAAATTGACACCACTACAATTCAATTTGTCGTTTTGTTCTCCAATGCAACTACAACACACATCACTGCGAAATGCTCAAAGAACTAGATTGGTCAACACTAGAGTCTAGGCGCAAAGTTCACCTTTCCTGTCTTGCCTTTAAATTCTTCATGGGCAGCTACCCAGCTACCTGAACAAGCTCCTCACCCCTACCACCTGCACTTATCACCTGAGATCAGAGTCAAAAGACTGTTATGGTCCCAGGTTCAACAAAGTATCCGACGTTCCTCCTTCTCTACCGGGCACCCCAAAACTGGAACAACCTACCAGATAATCTCACATCACAACCAGTTTAAGTTCTTTCAAAATCTAAGGGTCTCACATTTTAACCTGGTCTGTAACTGTTCATACGCTCATAAATATATTTCTTTAACTGTGCACGCAATGTCTTGTATATAATGTATACCCTGTTCATTTATGTAACTGTACTTGTAACCATGTATTATTGTTTTACTCTGTGCCCAGGACATACTTGAAATGAGAGGGTAACTCTCAATGTATTACTTCCAGGTAAAATATTTTATAAATAATAAAATAAAAATAAAAAATCCTCTGATTGAATCCATGTTTTGTTGAGTATAAAAAGGTCTATATTCGTCAAATTGTTGATAAAGTCCGGGTCTTGTGTTTTAGAACCCAAACCTGAACATTCTGGCCTACAATATACCAGTGCGAAATATAAAACATTTTATTTTATACTTCCAATGAGCTAATTTGCAGGGGGATTTTTTTTCCCTCCAGATTCAGTGACTTGGCTTTCTTGATAAATGTGAGTGCCTTCGTTAGTACTTTTGTTCTTTCTCTCTCTATATACCTCTCCCTCTGGACTTTTAACAATCCAGCAATGGATTTCAGATTGGTCTCAGTCTTTGAAAAAAAATATCCGAAATGGGGATTGGCTTTTTTGTGTCTGATTAACAGGAATATGGGGATCAAGGAACCGGACGATCTGAGGCGGATCCAAATCCAAAACATTTTAATGCATTCTACATGTAACCACTCAGCAATCAGACATAAAACAAGAACAATATTTACAATCAAAATGATAACTGTTGCTGGAAGGGTATCATTCTCTGCCTTACAGTAACAAAATTGTAGTTTTCAGTTTATTAAAGAGGAAAACATAGCACTTACTTACATTTCTATGTAGTCATAGTTAATGAGCATTACGGAATAATTATGGTGATGTTTTTTTAGATAATGAATGATATGTCTTTATATACATTTTGATAGCACCAACAATGCACTGTACAGCACTAAGACTGTATAAAATTACTATACACACACATAATATATATATATATATATATATATCTATATATATATATATATATATATATATATATATATATATGCAGTATAAATATATATTACAGTATATAATATATATATATATATATTATATATATAGATATATATATATATATATATATATATATTATATAATATGATATATTATATATATAATAAAACATTTTTTTCCCTTTCTCTAAAACTACTATAACTGCTGGCCTTTGAGTTAAAACAAGTTATCATTGTTGTTTTATGGTAAGGTGAATGGCATGACCTGCATGTTGCTCAAGATGTTCACAATTTTAGAGGGGGAAAATTGGTATAATTATAAAAAGCTATAGTAAGGGAATGTGGCTACTTGTGAAATAACACTAGAGCAAGAATATATATAAAAGAATAGAAATTGTTAGTACATCAAAGCAATTTCACCTCTAACATTTACAACTATTTTTATCCTAAGAGAAAAGAGATCTTGTGTATATATGTTGCAACTCAGTCAACTGAAATATCATGGATGCCCATACAGATGCAGCGGCCGTTATTCGAACAAATCACGGCGCCGTTTTCATGTGCGCTGCTGTACTCCACGCGGCATTCATGTCGCCAATCGCCCCACGCACACGTGTTTATCGCGGTTGCTTTGTTTGAATTTCATGGATTATGTGCAATAAATGCAATGAATTAATGAATTGTAATGTACTGTGCTACTGTCAATTTCCGGTGTTTAAAAAACCAGAACACTAAAATGCCATTTTGTACACTCGCCTGCACTCGTGTCTAACAGCGGTACGGTTGGAAGAAATCCTGCTCCATGACATGGGTATTCCAAGGTATACACAGCGTGAAGTGTTTTTAAAACGGCCGCTGCATTGTATGTTAATGCTGGGTGAGGTGGAAACTGTGACGCCGCTCTTGGGGGTCCATTTCTTGAATGGGACCTCTTGCAGCTTCTCTTCTCTTGTTGAACATTTGTTAGAGGGGCTTTTATATAGAGAATATTTGTGTTCAATTAGGATTTTTTTATCATTCAAAAAAGTGATTTGATTTTCACTCAACAAAGTGGTGGGCTGATTTTTATATGGGTTTGATACAACATTTTTTTCTTATTATTGTGACAGGGTCTTTCCCCGGTTTAAAAATGCAGCACACATAAAGCCTGTCTGTAGCTGATGAGTCAAGTAGGGAACTGGTTAATTCTAGCTAGACTCAATTAGCCAGTCTCCACCTGGTTCTCAGGCAGGTTTTAAACACACCTCCCCTGTGCTAGAGACATCCATGCAGTTTGTGCAGCACACTTTTAAACCTGCCTGAGAAGCCAGGTGGAGACTGGCTAATTGAGTCTAGCTAGAATTAACCAGTTCCCTACTTGACTCATCAGCTACAGACAGGCTTTATGTGTGCTGCATTTTTAAACCGGGGAAAGACCCTGTCACAATATATAAGAAAAAAATGGTGTATTCAAACCCATATAAAAAGTCAGCCACACATTTTGTTGAGTGAAAATCAAATCACTTTTTTGAATGATAAAAAAATCCTAATTGAACACAAATATCTCTATATAAAAGCCCCTCTAACAAAATGTTCAACAAGAGAAGAGAAGCTGCAAGAGGTCCCATTACAAGAAATGGACCCCCAAGAGCGGCGTCACAGTTTCCACCTCACCCAGCATTAACATACAGATGCAGCGGCCGTTATTAAAACACTTCACGCTGTGTATACCTTGGAATACCCATGTCATGGAGCAGGATTTCTTCCAACCGTACCGCTGTTAGACACGAGTGCAGGCGAGTGTACAAAATGGCATTTTAGTGTTCTGGTTTTTAAACACCGGAAATTGACAGTAGCACAGTACATTACAATTCATTAATTTCATTGCATTTAATTGCACATAATCCATGAAATTCAAACAAAGCAACCGCGATAAACACGTGTGCGTGGGGCGATTGGCGACATGAATGCCGCGTGGAGTACAGCAGCGCACATGAAAACGGCGCCGTGATTTGTTACACACACACACACATATAACACACACACACCACACACTCTCTGTGGCTGGCTATACTCTGTCTGGTGGCTCAGACACAGTAGTAAAAATGCCGTAGCTGAGCCCCAGTGGTGGAGGCGGCACGTCACGTGACCGCTCCTCCTTCCCCCAAGCGCAAAAATGTCAACTTGATGTCTCTCTTCTGATTTTCTCAGCCTCCGATGATTCAGCAGCATGCGGAGGGAGGAACTATAACAGGCTGATTACAGATGCAGTGCTTTGTGCATCTGTCAGCGAGGCTCAGCCCGCTCAGCGATGCTGATTTTACCTTGTCCTGGCCTTACAAATAGTCTCATCAACCCAATAGCAGCATAATCTTAAAAGAATAATCAGTACATAATTGCCATGCATTTACCGAGGGGAATATTAATATCTAAACCATAGAGGGGTAATTTGCAACAATTCAATACGCCAGGGACTCTATGGACTTTAAAGATTATTCTAAACTATGGTTATCCATCCAAAAACCTTCGTTCTGTGAGCATAAGTGTTAAGGGTTTGGCAAATTGATTTAAATTCACTGGTTAGGTACAGTTCAGGAAGGATTCAAGATTAATCTTTAACAAACTGATCAGATTGTTTTCTTCTAAACAATATAGTTTAAAAATGGTGGTGCGCCATAGAGAAACAGGCTATATCAAACTCAAAATATATGCTATATAGCCCAACAATACACCAAAAAGTGATGTCACAATATAAAAGATAGTCCTACAACAACAAATTAAAGCTAAAGTCCAAACCGCTGCAATGAACTCTAAAGGATAAATACACATACGTGATCAAAGGGAAATGAGACTGCGTGATTGGAGGTTCCCTCTTGATCCAAGGTCAGTCTGGTCCGCGTGCTCCCACTCTCAAGCATGTCAACACTGAGAGTGGTGATACTGGTGTTGAATACGTAATATTGGTATTTGTAAAAAACACGTGATCTAACTTCTCAGGCTCACACCTGAGGATAATTACTGTAGGGATTTGATTTCAGATTCCCTCTTATTATGGATCCAAGTAGATAGATGAGTGAAATAACTCTGAAGTAGTTATTTGGAGCGGTGTGTTCCTTCTCCACAATGGACTATAAGACAGGTTTTAAAAAAATAACCTACGTAATTAGAGGTTTACAGGGGTTAGCAAAGCTTAGCAGTAGAGTAGTCTAAAGGGTCTCTTTTTATTAATTCTGTAGGCTCGCTTTAGGTCGGCGAGGCAACGGTGAACGTCAGGTGCGGTTTTTGGGTCGCTGGAAAATCACAAATGAGATGAACTTCAGCGATGCGACCAAGGCAGGCAAGCATTTGTGTTTTGACGCATACTGTCGCCGTCCCCGGCACTATAAGCGCAGCCTTAAGTCTGAGTGTGCGCACATGACAGACTTCAGGTTTTTTATCTGCCTCAGAGAAATATTTCAATTAATAAAGCATGGAGTGTATCTGCGTTATACTAGCAGTTAAATGACATTCTTACAGATGAGCTCTGCAGTGGACAAATATTTTCACTGTACATGTGTATAGTTTCAAAGAGCAATGTTCAGGCAAAAGACATGACAACTTTTTTTGCTTTGTAACCCACAATATTTGTGGGGAGTTACGTATCAATAGATTAGTTCATCAAATAGTGACAGGGCTCTAGAGTTTGTAAAGTGTCTAAAGTCATTAGGATTCACAATCAGCCACTAGATGCGAGTTAGACATATTTAAATTATTTATTTCAAGCAGGCTGAAAAAATAGCAATTCTCAGAATCACCCCTAATAGGTGGCTTAAGGGTGTGGTAGCTCTTAAGATTTTAATAGATATACACAAAGTATTTTGATTAAAATTAAAGCTGTGTGACTACGTGGGTACTCATAAACCGGTACTGCAGAGTTTATCTGCTTATTTAAAACCAAAGACAGAACATGAAAACATAGACGAGATCAGTGCTACAACCAAAGACACCATACCCGGTACAGTGCCTGAATATAAGGAGGAGAAGAACCCCCCATCCACCGACTATAGTAAGCGGTAACACCAGGAAAAAAAACTGACAGTATAAATAAAAACAAATAGTATGTCAGTGGTGCTACATGGGCCAAATGTATGTAGCAAAAGAAAAAAAGCAAGCCCCAAATATAGCGCTTGGTTATACGCATGAGATAACAACAAATACAAATTATTTATTAGCGGTCACAAAATGAAAATGATAAACAGATCAGCCATTAGAATAGTTAAAAAAAGGCATGAACCCTGTAAACAAGGAAGAATGAATAGTCCAAAATTAGTTGCATAGCTCTAAGCTGAGCTGAAGCTTTATTATACCGATAATAACCAGGAAAGCACTCTGTATTGATTGTCGCAATCATACGGATGTGCAGTTTCCATGGTGTGGAAGATGGGCAAAGGGAGTTTTATTGCATCAGATCGTGCTAACAATGAAAAAACACAACGTTCCTTTCCTGTTATTAAATAGCGTCGGAATAATGTGCATACGCAGATAGATAAGAGCGTAATATCTTGACAGTTGGACATTGCAATACCTTTGGAATCTCAATATGCGTTTTATTGCGAACAAAAAAAAAACCATTGTTGTCACAAGCCATTTTACGGCCTTCTGTCAAGTAATAGTAGCACGCATCAAGCAGAGTACTATAGAATCTAAGAACTGATAGTATTTAAATATGTAAGCCTCTAAGTACAAGTAATCATAGTTTATGAAGCCTTGTGCTACAGTACCATAGCATGGAATGGTGATATCCGATGTGAACCACCAGTGATACAATCGACCTTAGTGTTATGTTGTACCCCCTTATCCGTGTTGTGGGCAAATGTATCGCACAATCTGAAATTTTGGCTTCTTAAACAAATAACTCTCACTATTCCAGTTTGCTTAGACTTCTCTGTCTATGTACTGTATTAATCAAAAAAAGGAATGAGAAGAGAGAAGAGCACTGCAAAAAGGGGAGAATCCGAGGGGAAAGTAACAAAACATAGAAAGTTTTGAGGCAATTGCCTAAAAATAATTTACAACAAGAAACCTAGAGTGTTTCCCCAAATGATGGCGCTTTATCACAGTGTTCAGTTGAGCAAAAGGTATCTCTTTATAGGAAATCCCCCACGGAAGAAACCACCAAAGGTTCTCAAGGTAAAGGAAATCGCGGGAGAAAATACCTATTCGGAGAGTTGGAACCATCTCTGATGTTTTTTTTCTCCCCGCGGTCTTCTACCGCGGGAGAACTATGCTTTTTAGTGTATCCATCTGCATGGTGTTAAGTTTTCAGTTTGCTATTAATGTACCTGGGTTGTGATGTGTTTAGTTGCTGATCGAGCTACCCTTCCACATGGGGTGGTATGTATATTGATAAATGAATGCGAGGTAAGACATGTTCATGGCATTATCACCTTAGTAAATATGGGCAATCTAAGATTAAGGCATCAGTAGGGTCCTTTAATTCAAGCGTTAGAGCATCAATTATTTATGTTACCTCCTCACTCATTCAAGGTAGTGACCTCAACGGGGATACTTTGTCCGTTACAGGAGAACTTGGTGGGTGAATGATCAGTCATTAACTTTGTTTGCTGAGATTTTCTTTTGACGAAAAACAACATTTACTATTATGTAGTATTGACAGATTTACGTTGTATACGTGTATTGTTTCAATCTGAAATATATTTGTGAAGAGTTGACATTTCAGTTCTGTTTGAAGATTTATATCAGACTTTATTTGTTTGTTTTTAAAGTTCCGTAGGGTCTTAGGAAATTCTTCCTACCCAGCTAAGCTTGAACAGAATTCTGGCATGTTAACTCACATGGAAAGGACTGTAGATTCACATGCCCTTTTACAGCTCTCAGTGTATCAGCAGCCCACTGTAACCTGTAATGAAAACCACCCAGTCTCAAACACTATTAGGAAGTCATTACACAAATGTAAATTGTTCCAGTCATCTGTTCCTCTTAGTGATAATAAACTCATACATTATATCCAATAGAGGAACCAGAAACACGCATTGCATGGCAACTGGTGCTCATGGAAAACGAGAGAACCGATTACAGAATTACTTCCTTAATTTTGAAAAGTGGAAGAAGATAGAACTGACAGTCAAAGCCATCGCCTAGTGCTTAGATGGAACATAATGCCAGGCCAAGAACTTTGGGGAACATAGGGCTGTGCATTACTGTTGTGTAGTGTCTTTTTTTTTTTTTTTTTTTTAATATTTAGGATTTTATTAACCTTTCATTTACATTAAACCAACATGGTTATAACAGTTTCAAAGCAAGTTGTATAAGCCAAATAGAAACAAATGCATTGAGCTTTAGGTTACTGTTGAGTCCCTTCAGATTCTATACTTAAAGGCTAGGAAAGATTAAAACAGGAAATAAGTAACATTAATTTATAAAAAAGAACATGTTGTAGAACTATCGGCTTAAAAAAAACAATATGTCTATTGTGTTGTATGTTAAAAGGAAGCGTTCCTGTAAGCTAAGATATTTCACAAGTTGTCTCTTTTGTTAATTAACACAGTAGTGTTCAAGCATCCCAGACGACCCCATCACTTCAGTATACCACGGTAATTGGTGGGGACCCAGGGAAATTCAATAAAGGTGGTTCAATATTATTAATCTATTAAATGTTTATCGGAATTTATGGTACCCTCTCGTTTTCAAGTATGTCTGGACACAGAGTTTATGATGACAAATTACATGGTTAACAATACATAGTTACATTAAGTGAGCAAGGTTAACATTATATACAAGACATTCCATGCACAGTAAGAGATAATGTTATAGGCATATGCAACAGTTACGACCAGATTAAAATGTGAGACAGCTTGAGATTTGAATTAATTTAAACTGGTGGTGCGGTGTGAGTCTCCGGTAGGTTGTTCCAGGTTTTGGGTGCATGTAAGAGGAGGAGCGGCGCCAGATACTTTGCTGAATCTTGGGACCATGAACCGTCTTTTAGAGTCAGATCTCAGATGAAAGTTGCGATGGTGGTAGGGGTGAAGAGCTGTTCAGATAGATGGGTAGCTTGCCCAGAAAGTATTGAAGCAAGACAGGAGAGATAATCTTTGCCACTAGACTCAAGCAAAAGACCAATCTTTTTCTATGAGAATTTACAAGTGTGTGTTGTAGTTGCATTGGAGAACAAAAACTGCATATATTGTTAGAGGGTATCAAGTTTGATAGGTGGCTTTTGGGTGCAGTGCCCTATACTACAGTATGTCCCATAGTCTATAATGGCATTAGTATCTGATGTGCGATACGCCTTGTGACCACAGACTTAGGAACGATTTTCTTCTATAAAGTACATTTAGCTTGGCATAGGTTTTGTATGTAAGGGTATCAATGTGCAGCCCACAGGTTTTAAATGGGAGTCAAACCATATGCCCAGTATTTAAACAAATTTGAAAGCCTCAAAAAGTCAGATTTAAGTATGTGTTCAAGATCGGAAAGACAAGGGATTTGTGCATACATTAAGATTGTGTTATCTACATACATGTGTATTGTAGCTCCCTTAACAAGCTGTAGGAAGATTATTGATGAACACTGAGAAGAATAGGGGCCCCAGAAAGGAGCCTTTAGGACACCGCAGATGATACCAAGGGGTTGGAGTGAGAGCCTGAGACTGACACATGTTGGGATCTCCCTGATAGGTAGGAATGAAACCAGTGTTTAAAGCATGCTTCCCTATTCCAGTGCATGGTGTTTGTTAGCAAGATAACATGATCACCAGTATCAAAAGCCTTTGCAAAATCTGAAATATTGCACTAGTAAGTTGTCCCAGTCATTTCACACGGATCTCATTGCAACCTTTTGTAGGGTAGTTACCGTTGAGTGTTTGGGAGTGAACACATTTTCCATTACTTTGGGGATAGTATTGGAGAAGAGAGAGTGACCTGTACTTTGAGACAGTGTTTTTGGCCCCACTTTTGAAGATTGGGACAGCTTATGGCAGTTTTCAGGTCTTAGGATATGTACAGACAGAATAGAGTTTACTAGGGAAGAAATTGGTTTGGAATGGCAGTGGCACCAAGTTTAGGAACTTAGATTGCAGTAAGTCAGGGCCACATTGGCTGCTTAGTTTAATTTGAGGAGCACTTGTGTAATCGTCTCTTCAGATACTGAGACAATGAAAATTGTGGGGATACTGTGACAAATTAAAAATTGGGGCAGTGTGGGAGAGGGTGAGACTATAGGGATACTCTCAGAATGAGGTTCATGTGTGTGGTTGGGTTGCGTTTCGCTAATACGTATGTAGCAGCACACCCCACAAAGTAATCATTGAATGCATTTGAGATGTAGGGGGATTTGTCAAGAGTAATATCCTCCTAGTGATATTACATGAGTTGTTGATGGCAGAAGGCTGGTATATATGTGGATATCCTGCCCAGAAGTTGCTGGATTTGATGTATTTGGCAAAGATCGTCAGAGTCATATTGTGTTGCGTGTCTTGTTTGCCTTGTGGCACAATTCCACAGCATCTGCAGTTATTAAGACCTTGGTAGCCCCAGTTACTTTGTAGCTTTTCCACAAGGGCATTCATGACGGTAGGGCGCCTATATGTAACACATTGAAAGGGGGGTCCCTTGTACTCTATTCTGCATACTGGAGCATGGTTATCACAGAGTTTAAGAACCGAATCTCGAATTGAAAATGTCAAGGGCAGAATCGGGGTCTGGAACTAATCGATTCTTGTACCAAGGGTAGATGGTCAGCCATTAACTGTTGTGGATAAGTTTCTAAATGTTCTAGTGAGGATAACTTTAGGGCTGATAGGGGTGTTGATTTTCCTTACACAGTACACTATTGCATGGTCACTGAAAAATTTGGGAGAGGTGCCAAGGATTGGATTCTGCTGGGGAGTATAGGAGAAACCAATCCGTTAGCATGGAAGGTTGTGGTGAGATTCAGGTTTTCAGTGTGGGTTGGGAAAGTAGTGCGTTAGAGTTAAGTGACTTGATTTGTATTGGATTTGTTTTTTTTGGGTCAAGCAAATTGTAGTGAAATCCCAAGGAACTATCAGCTCACTCCTCTCATTCAGAGAGGAAATGAGCCAAGAATCTGGATGATATCAGTCAGGGACTGTTAGAGGGGCTATAGGGGGTAGATGCAGCATCAAGATGGGCTTAGAAAGGGGGGGGGGGGCAGATTTTGCCAAGTAGGATTTCAAGAGGGTGAGCTTGGGGGGCAATTTAGCAGTGTAAATTGTAAGGTTTCTGCAATTTAACATAACAACCCCATCTTCTCTTTTGACCTATCTTTCAGAAATGAGTATTCTGAAGGTGATATGCCATCAAGGGTTTAGGCGTTAGCTTTGTTTCTGTGAGATGATGGCTTGGGTTAGCATATGGCAGCAAGCTCCAGATATTTATATGGGCGACGACCTTTTGTAATTTGAAGGGGGTGTTTTTCAGGTGTATGGGACAGAGTTGAAAAGGGAGGGCCTGGGTAATGTTCAATATCACCTGCTAAAGAGTGTAAATAGAAATTTGAGTTGTTGTTGCAAGTTGTACAATGTGGGATGTTGCCAATGTAATGAGAGTTGGTTGGTGTGCTGGTTTTTAGTTCTCACCAACATTCAGTACATAGTGCAAAGTTTTTGAGTAATCAGGGGGTATGATGATATTGGGTGTGGGCCAGGGGGGAGGACTTTTTAGTGGATGAGAGAATAACATTTCCATGAGGCCACAATAAAGAACAGTTGAAACAACTAGCAGGGTTCATCATCACAGGGCTAGGTAATGTTGCATGAAACTGTTGTGAGACAAGACAGCAGAGGTATGCCTTTTCCTTGCCTAAAGTTTTGCTGCATTTGCAATGCTAGGGTCTGTTCAGGGTTTGCAGAGGGATTTGAGGGAGTGGGGGATATTAGAGGCAGTTGTGTGCAGTAAAGTGTTTGGGTAAAAAGGTGCAATAAATAAAGTGTTCAGGGAGGTTTAAAAGTGCAGAATAACAAGCATGGGATAATAATGTGGTTAGATAAGCTCACCGTTTGTTGCCGGTTGTGTAGAAGAGTTTGCATAAAGATACAGTCCACAGTCAACCTTAGTCAAACTATAGTCAACTATATATTTTCACTTAAAGATGGTCACTTTAAGATGCAGCACTCTTAGATGCTAATACTACCATGCTAATGTGTGAGAGGCCTTAAAATCATTACTTAATAGGATGCTGCTGTGTATCCAGCTGACCTGTACAGTACAAAAAAACAGCATATGGTGTCACGTTTGGCTGCTGCCATAGGTTGCTGCAATAGGCAGTGTCAGGCTGTGTTGAACGGGGTTGCAGAAGGATTGGAGGATGAGGTAGCCACGGGAGTATGATGTAATGAATGAGTAGATGAGATGTTTGGGGGAGTCTACAGTAGCAGGAGGAGGGTTAAATGGTGCAGTCTACAATTTAGACATGAGTGTAGTTGTGAGCTTTGATAGCTGTCCAGTAATATTCCCACACAGATTAAGTTGCTGGAAGGTCCAGACAGACTGAAGGCTACCTCTGTCTATCTCCTGTATAGCTCTATCAGTTATGTGAACCTTATAAAGTTCCCTTTTGAATGTGCTTACTTGAATTGCACTGCTAACCCCCTCACGAGGGTCCCCAAGATATCTGCAGAATATACTCTTAAACAGTCACATGCTCCCACAATAAACTGCCTAATTGCATTACAGACTGTACAATTGGCCGACAATTTAAGATAAAATCACACTAACACCCCAACCCAAACATACCAGATTAAACAAAAACAATTCAGGAAGTGGGGTTTATTTATGATAATAGGGGCTCCCAGGGCATCAAATAATAATCAAATAATCAATGTAATTGTCAAGTCCAATTGTAAACAATATAATTCCCTGCTATTCTTTTTATGTTAAACTAAACCTGCTCTATCCAGTTTTTTCTTGAAGGATCCGCACATATTATTGAAAGGTGAGGTACTTACTTAATATTACCTTCATTTATGCTTGAACAATGAAACAGTTTAAATCACAAACACTTGAATGTAAGACAAAACAGGAAAAACATATTCCTTCCTTATTATTCTAAAGCTGTCAGTGGAAACTTGGCCTTCCTTTATGTAACAATGACATAATTCAGAGATACACATTTTCAGTATATATGAAAGGGAAGTCTTTAATGTGTTGTCCCTAAAGAAAGGGAAAGTAATTATCAGGCACTGTATTCTTGGCTCAATGGAACAGATACAGCATACAATAACAGATTCATTATTGTAATGTTAGAATTTCGAATTACTTATTGTAACAACACTTACATTAATGATTATTGTCTTTTCCATAACAATAGACACACGATATTTTGAGGATAAACTACGCAGATCAAAATGTATGTATAACTTAATTATATTGTCATATATTTCTTAATTTACTGTTTATGTATTCTGTTCTCCTCCTGTTGTGGCATTGAGGTTTCCATATATCAGTACGTTGCCAAGGTCTGAAGTGGATTGCATAGTATGTGTCATATTGATGGGTAACATGGAGTCTTTTATTTGTAGCCACATGTTGGATCACACTCTTTTATTGGGTTTATTTAACTTTGTTTGAGCTCCTCCTTTACCACATTATGATTCCTCCCGAATGGCGAACCTCATTTCACACCTCCGTGTTTTTAGTCTTGTACTGGGAAGCACCCTGTACCCATAGATATGAGAGGCATTCCTAGATTTTGCAAAGGCTTTTGACACAGTTGATCATGCTATCCTGCTTAAAAAACTCCAGAGCTCTGGAATAGGGAAGCATGCTTTAAACAGGTTTCAGTCCTACTATCAGGTAGATCCCAACATGTGTCCATCTTAGGCTCTAACTCCAAACCCCCTGGATATCACCCTGTGGTGTCCCGCAAGGCTCTGTTCTGGGGCCCCTACTCTTCTCAGGTTCATTAATGATCTTCCCACAGCTTGTAAGGAAGCCTCAATACACATGTATGCAGATGACACATCCTATATGCACACAGCCATAGCCTCTCTGACCTTCAACACATACTTCAGTTGACTTTTGATACTCGAAACTGGATTTCTCAAAAACAAACTGTTTTTAAACACTGACAAGACGTGTAACAATGGTATTGGGACCAAGACTAAATTTGTAAAGCTTCCAGTGACTGAGCTCCTGATTAGAACCAAACGCTAACACCACCCTAACACCTGTCCACTAGTTTTAAATACCTGGGCTTATGGTTTGACTCCCACTTAACATTCGGGATGCACATTGATACCCTGACAACCAAGACCTATGCCAACAACTAGGGATACTTTACAGGAACAAATCCTCCCTAAGTCTCCTGGTCAGAAGCGTATCGCACAGCAGATGCTAATGCCAATATGACTATGGAGACATAGATATGGCTCGGCACCTCAAACCCACTTAGCAAATTGACACCCTACAATTCAATTTGTCGTTTTGTTCTCCAATGCAACTACAACACACATCACTGCGAAATGCTCAAAGAACTAGATTGGTCAACACTAGAGTCTAGGCGCAAAGTTCACCTTTCCTGTCTTGCCTTTAAATTCTTCATGGGCAAGCTACCCAGCTACCTGAACAAGCTCCTCACCCCTACCACCTGCACTTATCACCTGAGATCAGAGTCAAAAGACTGTTCATGGTCCCAAGGTTCAACAAAGTATCCGGACGTTCCTCCTTCTCTACCGGGCACCCCAAAACTGGAACAACCTACCAGATAATCTCAAATCCACAACCAGTTTAAGTTCTTTCAAATCTAAGGGTCTCACATTTTAACCTGGTCTGTAACTGTTCATACGCTCATAAATATATTTCTTTAACTGTGCACGCAATGTCTTGTATATAATGTATACCCTGTTCATTTATGTAACTGTACTTGTAACCATGTATTATTGTTTTACTCTGTGCCCAGGACATACTTGAAATGAGAGGGTAACTCTCAATGTATTACTTCCAGGTAAAATATTTATAAATATAATAAAATAAAAATAAAAAATCCTCTGATTGAATCCATGTTTTGTTGAGTATAAAAAGGTCTATATTCGTCAAATTGTTGATAAAGTCCGGGTCTTGTGTTTTAGAACCCAAACCTGAACATTCTGGCCTACAATATACCAGTGCGAAATATAAAACATTTTATTTTATACTTCCAATGAGCTAATTTGCAGGGGGATTTTTTTTCCCTCCAGATTCAGTGACTTGGTTCTTGATAAATGTGAGTGCCTTCGTTAGTACTTTTGTTCTTTCTCTCTCTATATACCTCTCCCTCTGGACTTTTAACAATCCAGCAATGGATTTCAGATTGGTCTCAGTCTTTGAAAAAAAATATCCGAAATGGGGATTGGCTTTTTTGTGTCTGATTAACAGGAATATGGGGATCAAGGAACCGGACGATCTGAGGCGGATCCAAATCCAAAACATTTTAATGCATTTCTACATGTAACCACTCAGCAATCAGACATAAAACAAGAACAATATTTACAATCAAAATGATAACTGTTGCTGGAAGGGTATCATTCTCTGCCTTACAGTAACAAAATTGTAGTTTCAGTTTATTAAAGAGGAAAACATAGCACTTACTTACATTTCTATGTAGTCATAGTTAATGAGCATTACGGAATAATTATGGTGATGTTTTTTTAGATAATGAATGATATGTCTTTATATTACATTTTGATAGCACCAACAATGCACTGTACAGCACTAAGACTGTATAAAATACTATACACACACATAATATATATATATATATATATATAGTCTATATATATATATATATATATATATATATATAATATATGCAGTATAAATATATATTAAGTATATAATATATATATATATATATTATATATATAGATATATATATATATATATATATATACTATCTAATATATGATATATATATATATAATAAAACATTTTTTTCCCTTTCTCTAAAACTACTATAACTGCTGGCCTTTGAGTTAAAACAAGTTATCATTGTTGTTTTATGGTAAGGTGAATGGCATGACCTGCATGTTGCTCAAGATGTTCACAATTTTAGAGGGGGAAAATTGGTATAATTATAAAAAAGCTATAGTAAAGGAATGTGGCTACTTGTGAAATAACACTAGAGCAAGAATATATATAAAAGAATAGAAATTGTTAGTACATCAAAGCAATTTCACCTCTAACATTTACAACTATTTTTATCCTAAGAGAAAAGAGATCTTGTTATATATGTTCAACTCAGTCAACTGAAATATCATGGATGCCATACAGAGCAGCGGCTCGTTATTCGCCGCGTGGAGTACAGCAGCGCACATGAAAACGGCGCCGTGATTTGTTCGAATAACGGCCGCTGCATCTGTATGGGCATCCATGATATTTCAGTTGACTGAGTTGCAACATATATAACCAAGATCTCTTTTCTCTTGTAGGATAAAAATAGTTGTAAATGTTAGAGGTGAAATTGCTTTTGATGTACTAACAATTTCTATTCGTTTATATATATTTCTTGCTCTAGTGTTATTTCACAAGTAGCCACATTCCCTTACTATAGCTTTTTTATAATTATACCAATTTTCCCCCTCTAAAATTGTGAACATCTTGAGCAACATGCAGGTCATGCCATTCACCTTACCATAAAACAACAATGATAACTTGTTTTAACTCAAAGGCCAGCAGTTATAGTAGTTTTTAGTAGAAAAAGGGAAAAAAATGTTTTATATATATATAATATATATATTATTAGATATATATATATATATATATATATATATCTATATATATAATATATATATATATATATACTATATACTTAATATATATATTACTATGCATATATATATATATATATATATATATATATATATATATATAATATATATATATATCAACTAACCTAATATATATCTATGTGGTGTGTATAGTAATTTTATACAGTCTTTAGTGCTGTACAGTGCATTGTTGGTGCTATCAAAATGTAATATAAAGACATATCATTCATTATCTAAAAAAATACATCACCATAATTATTCCGTAATGCTCATTAACTATGACTACATAGAAATGTAAGTAAGTGCTATGTTTCCTTCTTTATAACACTGAAACTACAAATGTTTGTTACTGTAAGGCAGAGAATGATACCCTTCCAGCAACAGTTATCATTTTGATTGTAAATATTGTTCTTGTTTTATGTCTGATTGCTGAGTGGTTACATGTAGAGATGCATTAAAATGTTTGTGGATTTGGATCCGCCTCAGATCGTCCGGTTCCTTTGATCCCCATATTCCTGTTAATCAGACACAAAAAAAGCCAATCCACCATTTCGGATATTTTTTTTCAAAGACTGAGACCAATCTGAAATCCATTGCTGGATTGTTAAAAGTCCAGAGGGAGAGGTAGATAGAGAGAGAAAAGAACAAAAGTACTACGAAGGCACTCACATTTATCAAGAAAGCCAAGTCACTGAAATCTGGAGGGGAAAAAAATCCCCCTGCAAATTAGCTCATTGGAAGGTATAAAATAAAATGTTTTATATTTCGCAGCTGGTATATTGTAGGGCCAGAATGTTCAGGTTTGGGTTCTAAAACACAAGACCCGGACTTTATCAACAATTTGACGAATATAGACCTTTTTATACTCAACAAAACATGGATTCAATCAGAGGATTTATTTATTTATTTTATTTATTTATAAAATATTTTACCTGGAAGTAATACATTGAGAGTTACCTCTCATTTTCAAGTATGTCCTGGGCACAGAGTAAAACAAATAATACATGGTTACAAGTACAGTTACATAAATGAACAGGGTATACATTATATACAAGACATTGCGTGCACAGTTAAAGAAAATATATATTATGAGCGTATGAAACAGTTACAGACCAGGTTAAAATGTGAGACAGCCTTAGATTTGAAAGAACTTAAACTGGTTGTGGATGTGAGAGTATCTGGTAGGTTGTTCCAGTTTTGGGGTGCCCGGTAGGAGAAGGAGGAACGTCCGGATACTTTGTTGAACCTTGGGACCATGAACAGTCTTTTGGACTCTGATCTCAGGTGATAAGTGCAGGTGGTAGGGGTGAGGAGCTTGTTCAGGTAGTGGGTTAGCTGGCCATTGAAGGAATTTAAAGGCAAGACAGGAAAGGTGAACTTTGCGCCTAGACTCTAGTGTTGACCAATCTAGTTCTTTGAGCATTTCGCATGTGCATGTGTTGTTGTAGTTGCATTGGAGAACAAAACGACAAATTGAATTGTAGAGGGTGTCAAGTTTGCTAAGGTGGGTTTGAGGTGCCGAGCCATACTATGTCTCCATAGTCATAATTGGCATTAGCATCTGCTGTGCGATACGCTTCTGACCAGGAGACTTAGGGAGGATTTGTTCCTGTAAAGTATCCTAGTTTGGCATAGGTCTTGGTTGTCAGGGTATCAATGTGCATCCCGAATGTTAAGTGGGAGTCAAACCATAAGCCCAGGTATTAAAAACTAGTGATGACAGGTGTTAGGGTGGTGTTTGTAGCGTCGGTATAATCGGAGCTCAGTCACTGGAAGCTTTACAAATTTAGTCTTGGTCCCAAATACCATTGTTACAGTCTTGTCAGTGTTTAAAAACAGTTTGTTTTGAGAAATCCAGTTTTCGAGTATCAAAAAGTCAGACTGAAGTATGTGTTGAAGGTCAGAGAGGCTATGGCTGTGTGCATATAGGATTGTGTCATCTGCATACATGTGTATTGAGGCTTCCTTACAAGCTGTGGGAAGATCATTAATGAACACTGAGAAGAGTAGGGGCCCCAGAACAGAGCCTTGCGGGACACCACAGGTGATATCCAGGGGGTTGGAGTTAGAGCCTAAGATGGACACATGTTGGGATCTACCTGATAGGTAGGACTGAAACTAGTTTAAAGCATGCTTCCCTATTCCAGAGCTCTGGAGTTTGTTAAGCAGGATAGCATGATCAACTGTGTCAAAAGCCTTTGCAAAATCTAGGAATGCCTCTCATATCTATGGGTTACAGGGTGCTTCCCAGTACAAGACTAAAAACACGGAGGTGTGAAATGAGGTCGCCATTCGGGAGGAATCATAATGTGGTACAAGGAGGAGCTCAAAAGTTAAATAAACCCAATAAAAAGAGGTGATACCAACATGTGGCTACAAATAAAAGACTCCATGTTTACCCATCAATATGACACATACTTAGGCAATCCACTTTCAGACCTTGGCAACGTACTGATATATGGAAACCTCAATGCCACAACAGGAGGAGAACATGAATACATAAACAGTAAATTAAGAAATATATGACAATATAATTAAGTTATACATACATTTGATACTGCGTAGTTATCCTCAAAATATCGTGTGTCTATTGTTATGGAAAAGACAATAATCATTAATGTAAGTGTTGTTACAATAAGTAATATCGAAATTCTAACATTACAATAATGAATCTGGTATTGTATGCTGTATCTGTTCCATTGAGCCAAGAATACAGTGCCTGATAATTACTTTCCCTTTCTTTAGGGACAACACATTAAAGACTTACCCTTTCATATATACTGAAAATGTGTATCTCTGAATTATGTCATTGTTACATAAAGGAAGGCCAAGTTTCCACTGACAGCTTTAGAATAATAAAGGAGAAGGAATATGTTTTTCCTGTTTTGTCATTACAAATTCAAGTGTTTGTGATTTAAACTGTTTCATTGTTCAAGCATAAATGAAGGTAATATTAAGTAAGTACCTCACCTTTCAATAATATTGTGCGGATCCTTCAAGAAAAAAACTGGATAAGAGCAGGTTTATGTTTGAACATAAAAAGAATAGCAGGGAAATTATATTGTTTACAATTGGAACTTGACAATTACATTGATTATTTGATTATTATTTGATGCACCTGGGAGCCCCTATTATCATAAATAAACCCCACTTCCTGAATTGTTTTTGTTTAATCTGGTATGTTTGTGGTTGGGGTGTTAGTGTGATTTTATCTTAAATTGTCGGCCAATTGTACAGTCTGTAATGCAATTAGGCAGGTTTATTGTGGGAGTCATGTGACTGTTTAAGAGTATAATTCTGCAGATATCTTGGGGGACACTCAGTGAGGGGGTTAGCAGTGCAATTCAAGTAAGCACATTCAAAAGGGAACATTTATAAGGTTCATAACTGATAGAGCTATACAGGAGATAGACAAGAGGTAGCCTTCAGTCTGTCTGGACCTTCCAGCAACTTAATCTGTGTGGGAATATTACTGGACAGCTATCAGAAAGCTCACAACTACACTCATGGTCTAAATTTGTAGGACTGCACCATTTAACCCTCCTCCTGCTACTGTAGACTCCCCCAAAACATCTCATCTACTCATTCATTACATCATACTCCCGTGGCTACCTCATCCTCCAATTCCTTCTGCAACCCCGTTCAACACAGCCTGACACTGCCTAATGCAGCAACCTTATGGCAGCAGCCAAACGGTAGACACCATATGCTGTTTTTGTACTGTACAGGTCAGCTGGATACACAGCAGCATCCTATTAAGTAATGATTTTAGGCACCTCTCACACATTAGCATGGTAGTATTAGCATCTTAAGAGTGCTGCATCTTAAAGTGACCATCTTTAAGTGAAAATATATAGTTAGACTATAGTTTGACTAGAGGTTGACTGTGGACTGTATCTTTATGCAAACTCTTCTACACAAGGCAACAAACGGTGAGCTTATCTAACCACATTATTATCCCATGCTTGTTATTCTGCACTTTTAACCCTCCCTGAACACTTTATTTATTGCAGCCTTTTTACCAAACACTTTACTGCACACAACTGCCTCTAATATCCCCCACTCCCTCAAATCCCTCTGCAAACCCTGAACAGACCCTAGCATTGCAAATGCAGCAAAACATTTAGGCAAGGAAAAGGCATACCTCTGCTGTCTTGTCTCACAACAGTTTCATGCAACATTACCTAGCCCTGTGATGATGAACCTGCTAGTTGTTTCAACTGTTCTTTATTGTGGCCTCATGGAAATGTTATTCTCTCTATCCACTAAAAAGTCCTCCCCCCTGGCCCACACCCAATATCATCATACACCCTGGATTACTCAAAAACTTTGCACTATGTACTGAATGTTGGTGGAGAACTAAGAAAACCAGCACACCAACCAACTCTCATTACATTGGCAAACATCCCACATTTACAACTTGCAAACAACAACTCAAATTTCTATTTACACTCTTTAGCAGGTGATATTGAACATTACCCAGGCCCTCCCTTTTCAACTCTGTCCCATACACCTGAAAACACCCCCTTCAAATTACAAAAAGGTCTGTCGCCCATATAAATATCTGGAGCTTGCTGCCATATGCATAAACCCAAAGCCATCATTCTCACAGAAACAAAGCTAACGCCTAAAACCCTTGATGCAAATATCACCATTCAGGAATACTCAATTTCTAGGAAAGATAGGTCAAAGAGAGAAGATGGGGTGTTATGTTAAATTGCAGAAACCTTACAATTTACACTGCTAAATTGCCCCCCAAGCTCACCCTCTTTTGAAATCCTACTTGGCAAAATCTGCCCCCCCCCCCCTTTCTAAGCCCATCTTGATTGCTGCATCTACCCCCTATAGCCCCTCTACAGTCCCTGACTGATATCATCCAGATTCTTGGCTCAATTTCCTCTCTGAATGAGAGGAGTGAGCTGATAGTTCCTTGGGATTTCAACTACAATTTGCTTGACCCAAAAAACAAAATCCAGATACAAATCAAGTCACTTAACTTAACGCAACTAATTTCCCAACCCACACTGAAAAACCTGAAATCTCACAACCATTCCATGCTAGACTGGATTTTTCTCCTATAATCCCAGCAGAATCCAATCCTTTGGCATCCTTCCAAACTTTTTCAGTGACCATGCAATAGTGTACTGTGTAAGGAAAATCAAACCACCCCTATCAAGCCCTAAAGTTATCCTCACTAGAACATTTAGAAACTTTAATCCACAACAGTTAATGGCTGACCATCTACCCTTGGTACAGAATCGAATTAGTTCCAGACCCCGATTCTGCCCTTGACTATTTTCAATTCGAGATTCGAGTTCTTAAAACTCTGTGATAACCATGCTCCAGTATGCAGAATAAGAGTACAGGGGACCCACCTTTCATGTGTTACATATAGCGCCCTACCGTCATGATGCCTTGTGGAAAAGCTACAAAGTAACTGGGGCTACCAAGGATCTTAATAACTGCAGATGCCTGTGGAATATGTGCACAAGGCAAACAAGACACGCAAAAGCACAATATGACTCTGACGATCTTTGCCAGAATACATCAAATCCAGCAAACTTCTGGAAGGATATCCACAATATATACCAGCCTTCTAGCCATCAACAACCATGTAATATCACTAAGGAGGATATTACTCTGACAAATCCCACCTACATCTCAAATGCATTCAATGATTACTTTGTGGGGTGTGCTGCTAACATACAGTATTAGCGAAACGCAACCCAAACCACAAACATGAACCTCATTCTGAGAGTATCCCTAGAGTCTCACCCTCTCCCAACACTGCCCACAATTTTTAATTTGTCACAGTATCCCCACAATTTTCAATTTGTCTCAGTATCTGAAGAGACGATTACACAAGTGCTCCTCAAATTAAAACTAAGCAGCCAATGTGGACCTGACTTACTGCAATCTAAGTTCCTAAGACTTGGTGCCACTGCCATTGCCAAACCAATTTCTTCCCTAGTAAACTCTATTCTGTCTGTAGGACATATCCCTAAGACCTGGAAAACTGCCAGAGCTGTCCCAATCTTCAAAAGTGGGGCCAAAAACACTGTCTCAAAGTACAGGTCAATCTCTCTTCTCCAATACTATCCAAAGTAATGGAAAAATGTGTTCACTCCCAAACACTCAACGGTAACTACCCTACTAAAAGGTTGCAATGAGATCCAGTGTGAAATGGAACTGGGACAACTTACTAGTGCAATATTTCTAGATTTTGCAAAGGCTTTTGATACTGGTGATCATGTTATCTTGCTAAACAAACACCAGTGCACTGGAATAGGGAAGCATGCTTTAAACTGGTTTCATTCCTACCTATCAGGGAGATCCCAACATGTGTCAGTCTCAGGCTCTCACTCCAACCCCTTGGTAATCACCTGCGGTGTCCTGAAAGGCTCTGTTCTGGGGCCCCTATTCTTCTCAGTGTTCATCAATAATCTTCCTACAGCTTGTAAGGGAGCTACAATACACATGTATGTAGATAACACAATCTTATACTGTATGCACAGATCCCTTGTCTTTCCGATCTTGAACACATACTTAAATCTGACTTTTTGAGGCTTCAAATTTGTTTTAAATACTTGGGCATATGGTTTGACTCCCATTTAACATGTGGGCTGCACATTGATACCCTTACATACAAAACCTATGCCAAGCTAAATGTACTTTATAGGAAGAAATCGTTCCTAAGTCTGGTGGTCACAAGGCGTATCGCACAGCAGATACTAATGCCAATTATAGACTATGGGGACATACTGTAGTATAGGGCACTGCACCCAAAAGCCACCTTAGCAAACTTGATACCCTCTACAATTTAATATGCAGTTTTGTTCTCCAATGCAACTACAACACACCACTGTGAAATTCTCATAGAAAAAGATTGGTCATTGCTTGAGTCTAGGTGCAAAGCTTATCTCTCCTGTCTTGCCTTCAAATACTTTCTGGGCAAGCTACCCATCTATCTGAACAAGCTCTTCACCCCTACCACATGCAGCACTTATCATCTGAGATCTGACTCTAAAAGACTGTTCATGGTCCCAAGATTCAGCAAAGTATCTGGCCGCTCCTCCTCTTACCATGCACCCAAAAACTGGAACAACCTACCGGAGACTCACACAGCCACCACCAGTTTAAATTAATTCAAATCTAAAGCTGTCTCACATTTTAATCTGGTCTGTAACTGTTGCATATGCCTATAACATTATCTCTTACTGTGCATGGAATGTCTTGTATATAATGTATAACCTTGCTCACTTAATGTAACTATGTATTTGTAACCATGTATTTGTCATCATAACTCTGTGTCCAGGACATACTTGAAAACGAGAGGTACCATAACTTCCTGATAAAACATTTAATAAATTAATAATATTGAACCTATCCTTTTATTGGAATTTCCCTGGGTCCCCACCAATTAACCGATTGTATAATAGAATATGGCGGATCGTAGCTACGGTATGGTGAAACTTACAGCTTTAAACAAAGAGAAACTGTGGAAATATCTTAGCGTACAGGAACGCTTCCTTAATCATACACAAATAGACAATAGTTGTTTTTTAAGGCCGATAGTTCTACAAAACATGTTCTTTTTATAAATTATGAATGACTGTATATTCCTGTTTCTAATTTCCTAGCTTTAAGTATAGAATACTGGAAGTGACTCAACAGTAACCTAAAGCTCAATGTAATGTTTTCTATTTTGCTTATACAACTGCATTTGAAAATGTTATACACATGTTGGTTTAATGTAAATGAAAGTTAATAAAATCCTAAATATTAAAAAAAAAAAAAAAAAAAAAGAGCACTACACATACAGTAATGCACAGCCCTAGGTTTTCCCTAAAGTCTTGGTGCACTGGCATTATGTTCCATCTAAGCACAGGGCTGATGGGCTGACTGTCAGTTCATATCTTCTTCCACAAAATTAAGGAAGTATTCTGTAGTCGGTTCTCGTTTCCATGGGAGCACACAGTTGCCATGCAATGCGTGGTGCTGGTCCCTCTATTGAGAGATATTAATGTATGAGTTTATGTATGCAATAATGAGGAAACAGATGACTGGAAAAATATTACATTTGTGTAAGACCTTCCTAATAGTGTTTAAGATGTGGTGGTTTCATTACAGTTACAGTGGGCTGCTGATACACTGAAGCTGTAAAAGGTGCATGTGAATATACAGTCCTTTCAGTGAGTTAACAGTGCCAGAATTCTGTTCAAGCTTAGCTGGGTAGGAAGGAATTTCCTAAGAACCAAGAACTTTTAAAAACAAAAATAAAAGTCTGAATAATAAAATCTTCAACAGAACTGAAATGATCAATCTTCACAAATAATATTCAGATTGAAACAAAATACAGTAATACTAACGTAAATACTGTAAATACTACAGTAATAGTAATGTTGTTTTCGTCAAAATAAAATCTCAGCAAACAAAGTAATGACTGTATATTCACCCACCAAGGTTCTCCTGTAACGACAAAGTATCCCCTTTTGAGGTCACTACACTTTGGAATGAGTGAGGAGGTAACATAAATAATTGAGTGCTCTGAAGCTTTGAATAAAGTGACCCTACTAGTGACTTAATCTTTAGTGCCCATATTTACTAAAGGTGATAAGCATGAACATGTCTTACCTCGCATTCATTTGATCAATATACATGACCACCCCATGTTGGAAGGGTTAGCTCGATCAGCAACTAGAAAACACACACAGGATACATTAATAGACACTGAAAAGCTTAAACACCATGCAGATGGATACACTAAAAAGCATAGTTCTCCCAGGTAAAGAAACCGCGGGGAGAAAAAAAAACAATTCAGAGATGTTCCAACATCTCCGAATAGGTATTTTCTCCCAGCGATTTCTTTACCTGTGAGAACATTTGGTGGTTCTTCCGGTGGGGGAGTTCCTATAAAGAGATACCTTTTGGGCTCAATGAATCACTCTGTGATAAAGCGCCATCATTGTGGGAAACACGTCGTAGGTTTCTTGTTTAAATTATTTTTAGGCAATATGCCTCAAACTTTTCTATTTTTGTTACTTTTCCTCCAGTTCTCCCCTTTTTGCAGTGCTCCTTCTCCATTCGCTTTTTTGATTTATACAGTACATAGACAAGAGAAGCTAAAGCAACATGGAATAGGTGATAGTTATCTGTTAAGCATTTCAGATGTGTGCGATACATGTGGCACCAACACGGAGATAGGGGGTACAGATACACTAAGGATCCGATTGTATCACTGGGTGGTTCAGCGGGATACCATTCCAGTGCTAGGGTACTGTAGCTACACAGGCTTCATAAACATGATTACTTGTACTTAGAGGCTTACATAGTTTAAATACTAGAGTTCTTAGATTCTATAGACTCTGGCTTGAATGCGGCTAATAATTACTATTACAGAAGCCTTAAAATGGCTTGTGGACACAATGGTTTTTTTTTTGTTCCAATAAAACGGCTATATTGAATTCCAAATGTATTGCAAGTCAAGCTGTAAAGATATTAGCTCTTAGCTATCTGCAGTATAACATTATTTCACGAGCTATTAATAACCAGGAAAGGAACTGTGTGTTTTACAATTTGTTAGACACGATCTGAGGCAGATAAAACTCCTTTGCATCTTCCACACCCATGGGAACTTGCATCCAGTATGATTGCGACAAATCTAATACAGAGTGCTTTTCCTGGTATTATACAGGTTAATAAGAGCTTCAATCAGACTTAGAGCTATGCAACTAATTTTGACAGATTTATTCTTCCTGTGTACAGGGGATTCATGCCTTATTTTAAATATTCTATGCTATCTTTTATCATGTTTTGTGACCGCTAATAAATAAATTTGTATTTTGTTATCTCATGCGGTATACCAGAGCGCTATAATTTTGGGCTTCTTTTTTCTTTTGCTTACATACATTTAGGCCCATGTAGCACCACTGACATACTATTTCGTTTTTATTTATACTGTCAGTTTTCTGGTTACCTTAATATAGTCGTGTGGATGCGGGGTTCATTCTCTCTCCTTATATTTAGGCACTGTACCGGGTATTGGTGTCTTTGGATGTAGCACTGAGCTCTGTCTATGTTTCATGTTCTGTCTTTGGTTTTAAATAAGCAGATAAAACTCTGCAGTACCTGGTTTATGAGTACCACGTAAGTCAACAGCTTTAAGTTTAATCAAAAATACTTTGTTGGTATATCTTAATAATAATACTGCTACACCCTGAAGCCACCTAATTAGGGGTGATTCTGAGAATTGCTATTTTTTCAGCCTGCTTGAAATTAAATTTAAATATGTCTACTCGCATCTAGTGGCTGATTGAATCCTAATGACTTTAGCATTTACAACTCTAAGACCTTGTCACTATTTTGATGAACTAATTACTATTATGATACAGTAACTCCAAAAATATTGTGGGTACAAAAGCAAAAAAAAGTTGTCATGTCTTTTGCATGAACATTGCTACTTTGAAACTTACACATGTACAAGTGAAACAGTATTTGTATCAACTCAGAGCTATCTGTAAGAATGTCATTTTACTGCTAGTAATACGCAGATACAACTCCATGCTTTATAATTGAAATATTCCAATCTGAGGCAGATAAAAACCTGAAGTACTGTCATGTGCGCCACTCAGACTAAGGCTGCGCTTATAGTGCCGGGGACGGCGACGATATTGCGTCAAAACAAATGCATTGCCTGGCTTGGTCGCGATCGCTGGAAGTCATCTCAATTTGATTTTTCCAGCGACCGCAGCCTGACGTCACCGTTGCCTCGCCGACACTAAAAGCGTAGCCTAACAAGAAGTTAATACAAAAGACCCATTTAGCACGTCACTCTAACATTGCTACACCCTGGAACCATCTAATTAGAGGTGATTTTTTTAAACCTGTTTTATTAGCCATTTTGGAAAGAAAACACAGCTCCAAATAACTACTTAATAGTTATTTCACTATCTATACTACTTGGGACTCTATAATAAGAGGGACTAATCTGAAATCCTCTAACAGATAATTATCATCTCAAGGTGTGAGCTCTGAGAAGTTAGATCAAACGTGTTTTTACAAATACACAAGTATTACGATTAACACCACGTATCCTAGTGTTTGACATGGCTGAGAGTGGGAGCAGCGGGACAGACTGACCTTGGATCAAGAAGGGAACCTCCAATCAGCGCAGTCTCATTTTTCCTTTGGATACACGTATGTGGTATTTGATCCTTAGAGTCATTGCAGCGGTTTGGGACTTTACTTTAATTGTTGTGTGTAGGGACTAATCTTTTATATTGTGACATCACTTATTTTGGGTATTGTTGGGCATATTCATAGCAATACTATTTTTAGTTTGATAATAGCTGTTTCTTATGGCAGCACCACCAATTTTTGAAACTAGTATTGTTAGAAGAAAACAATCTGAATCATTTTTTAAAGATTATATTGATCCAGTCCTGAATGTACCTAACCAGGATTTAAATCAATTATGCCATACCCTTAAACAACTTATGCTCACAGAAAGAAGGTTTTGGATGGATAAACTAAGTTTAGAATAATCTTTAAAGTCCATAGAGTCCCTGGCGTATTGAGATTGTTGAAATTACCCATCTATGGTTTAGATAATTAAATATTCCTCGGTAAATGGCATGGCATTATGAATGATTATTCTTTTAAGATTATGCTGCTATTGGTTGATGAGAGATATTTGGTATAAGGCCTAGGACATAGTAAAATCAGCATCGCTGAGGCGGGCTGAGCCGCGCTGAACAGATGCACAAAGCAACTGCATCTGTAATCAGCGCGGTTATAGTTCCTCCCTCCGCATGCTTGCTGATGCATGCGGAGGCTGAGAAAATCAGAAGAGACAGGCAAGTTTGACATTTTGCCGCTTGGGGGATAGGAGGAGCGGTCACGTGACGTGACCGCTCCCATCCACTGGGGCTGCAGCTGGCATTTTTACTACTGTGTCTGAGCCACCAGACAGAGTAGAGGCAGCACAGAGAGGTGTGTGTGTGTGTGTGTTATATGTGTGTGTGTGTGTGTGTGTGTGTGTGTTATATATGTGTGTGGTGTATATATGTGTGTGTGGTGTATATATGTGTGGGTGGTGTATATATGTGTGTGTGGTGTATATATGTGTGTGTGGTATATATTTGTGTATGTGTGGTGTATATATGTGTGTGTGGTATATATTTGTGTATGTGTGGTGTTCTCTCTCCTCTCTCTCTATCTCTCTCTCTCTCTCTCCTATCTCTCTCTCTTATCTCTCCTCTCATCATCTCCTGGTTTGTGGTGTCCTGTGATGTGGTCTCTCTCTCTCTGTGCCTGGTGATCTGTTTGGTACTTTCTCTCTTCTCTCTCTGTTTGTGTCTGTGTTGGTGTGTCCTTTCTCTCTCTCATTCTCTCTATATCTGTACTATCTCTCTGCTATATCTCTATAGTGTAGCTCTACGACTACCGTGGTGAAGCCGATTATCCGCGGCCCCCTCCCAGTCGCATCTCACACCAACCTGACATTTCCTTTACATCTAACCAACGTTTCGGTCCTCCACCACGTGGACCTTTCTCAAGGTGAACATTCATACCTTTATTAGGATTAGCACCCACCTATATCTACCTGACGGAGTGCCTTGTTCAGAGTCAGAGTCAGAGATGTTCGCCAACATTTCTCTGACTGGCCATAAGATGAACGATCTGAGGGTTGCCATACTCAAAGGTAATCTTAAAACCCCGAAAGAGACGGTTGCATGAATACAAATTTATGCAACTGTTCGGGACACTTAGGCAGTGGCCTAAACAGAGATCGAAATTTTATGAGTCTTACTGACACTACGAACTCTCTTCCCATGAGCGCAAAGGCCATGTATTGTACATACTGTGCTATTGTATGCACACACAGCTGTCCTCTCACACATACTAATACTCCTTATTTTCCATCCACCTATACACCGATAGGGACACATAGTATCCACACACTTTAGTTTGTGCTACAAACTCTCACATTCCCCACCACCCACCACACCATTATCTCCCCTCTCACTCCACACACACACTTGTGTAGAGCACAGTTTATACTGTGGGCTCTCCATTCATTTTTATTCACACTGATACACACACACACATACACATACACACTCTTTCTTCACTTGCTTTCAGTTACCCTTTGACACCTCCAACCATAAATCTCATCCACACAGGGGGAAGGACCAGCACAGATAAACATTCCAAGAGACACTGTTTTTAAGTATCCTTGCTTCATTCATTGTAACATCGCGGAGAAGAGATCAGTGTATCTCGAAAGCTCGCACAAATAAAAGCATTTCGTTAGCCACAGAACGGTATCATCTATTTATTTTTGATTATTGAAGCTCGGCGCTAACACGGTACTGATACCATCTATATATATATATAATATATATATAATAGAATCCATCCCAGCCGGCACACCATATGCAAGTAAATAAGTTTTGGTGCTTATCCCATAAAGAATAACAGACCATACGATACCGGTTTGCAACACAGACATCAAGGGACAGCACGCAGGTAGTAAATCAAAATTTTCTATATTTGATAGAAAACACAAAAACCGACGTTTCGGTCCCCCAGTGGACCTTTCTCAAGGTGGTGCACCACCTTGAGAAAGGTCCCACTGGGGGACCGAAAACGTCGGTTTTGGTGTCTTCTATCAAATATAGACATTTTTGTTTACTTACCTGCGTGCTGTCCCTTGATGCGTGTTGCAACCGTATCGTATGGTCTATATATATATATATATATAATATATATATAGTAATATATATATATATATAATAACATATACATTGTGTGTTGTGTGTGTGTGTGTGTGTGTGTGTGGTGTGTGTGTGTGTGTGTGTGTGTGTGTGTGTGTGTGGTGTGTGTGTGTGTGTGTGTGTGTGTGTGTGTGTGTGTGGTGTATTGTGTGGGTGCTGTGTGTGTGTGGTGTGGTGCTGTGGTGTTCTATATCTGTGTGTGTAGTGTGTGTCTCATCGCTCTCTCTCTTACTGTGTGTGTGTGGTGTATGTGTGGTGTATATATATATGTGTGGTGTATATTTATATATGTGTGGTGTATGTGTGGTGTATGTGTGGTGTATATATATATGTGTGGTGTATATATATATGTGTGGTGTATATATATATATATATGTGTGGTGTATATATATATATATGTGTGTGTGGTGTATATATATATGTAGCCCTGGTTCCTAGCGAACACAGGCCACTACCATATGCTGTATTACCTGTAGGCTCACAGGGTCTGAGCCTCTGCCACGGAGAGCCTGGGGTACACACAATACCTATACTCCACCTCCACCTGTGACAGCTTCCGCCCGAGGGGAAGTGGGTCTTCGCAGGACTTATGTACATAACACACACACACAGCAATATCCCTTAACCCATTAGCGAGAGGGAGTGGCTCAGTGAGTAAAAGACACTGAGTGGCACTGAGAGTTTGAAGGGGAGCCTGGTTCAATTCCCGGTGTAGGCTCCTTGTGACCTTGGGCAAGTCACTTTATCTCCCTGTGCCTCAGGCACCAAAAAACATAGATTGTAAGCTCCATGGGGCAGGGACCTGTGCCTGCAAAAATGTCTCTGTAAAGCGCCACATATAACTAGCAGCGCTATACAAAAACATGCTATTATTATTAATTAACTTTACTTGCAGTAACCATACAGTATATGTTATACCAACAGGTGTCCCTCCCTGGAGGAGACACTATACTCGGCGTCTCGCCGAACGCACACCCTCCCTTCTCCCTTCACCGGGTGATCCCACCCCGTGTCCACTTCCCCTTGGGAATAGTTCTCCCACCCTAAAGTGAGTAAATGAATGTGTATGAGTGTGACTGCGCAGCCACTGTGTCCTGAATGAATGATGGTACCGTTGGTGCACTTTGGAATTACCTGCTGGGCACTCCAGTACCAGGTGCAGCTACAATCTTCACATAGGATCAGCGAGGTGTAGATGACGCCACCCGTAGGTGTCTAGGGCGATCCCACCCAGACACGCTGCGGCTTTATAGCGGGGTCTGTGCCCAGACCTCCCGCCAACTTTGAACTCTTCCGGTGGTGTTAGTGTGGCAATAAAGGGAACCGGAACCTAACTATGGCCAGTCCCTAGCTCCGCTTGTCTCTACGGGGACTCAGGGCCTAACTGGGCCTGGGGCATGCGGCCTAGGTAGGGGGCGGTCTGCCTCCCCACACCGAAGCTCCTTCTCCTCTCCTCTCCAACCAACTCTGCCCTCACGTGCGCGCAACCACTTCCTTTTCCTCCAGGCCTCGCACCTCATTGGTCCAGGCGCAACACGGGGACCCGCGGGGGCTGCTGGGACCCATCGTGCTCTACCTCCTTCGCAGGCTTTTCCTCACACTCGCTCTGCGCATGCTCAACATCTGCTAGGCTAAGTCTGCGCTGACGCCAACCACAACATGGCTGCTCCCTATGCGGAACCTCCATTATCGGAGTGTTCCCTAACTGCAGCATACCCACCCATAACAACAAAAAGGGTGGAAAGAGGGTCCCGGCTACATCCTCCCCCCTGCGGATTCCAATGTCCCCGCTTGAACGATACCTTAAACTGGCACAACGTTATATAATGGAAAATGCCTAACATAACATTCTTCCTCTAAATCAGATTGTACATCTTGCTAAACATCACAATTACTGATTTCACTCGATTACGAGCCCACTGCTGAGCCTCATAGTGGGGTGCCCCAAACTGATCGTAGGCCATCCTCATTGGAGGTTGCCCATTCCTCTGACTTCGCCTTAACTGCTGTTCGGTCACTCCCGCGGGAGAGTGACTACCTGAGTCTTGCACCTGGAGTTCTTCCCTTGAGGGGGTTGCGATCTCTACATTGTCATGAATGGGTATGAAGCACGGGCTCAGCGGGTCCAATACTGAATCTTCCGGAGCCACCACCTGGGGCGAGCGCTCCCGGAGCCCTTTACCCGAAGCTCCGCCAGGAGGTGCCCCTTTGAGTTGTTCCCTCTTGTGGATCTTCCGGAACATCGGAGTTCTCTGACTCTTCTTCTTCCATTGATATCTCCCCATCCAACGAGGATGACGGCCATTCCAAATCCCCCTCCTCCACTCGGGGAATAGGGAGTAAATGATTCCAATGCCAGGTATTCACCGGCCCTCCGAGTCTTTAATGCGATAGACTGAAAGGCCGGGCATTTGAGAGGCTACCTCGTACACTCCCTCCCGCCATCGGTCAGCCAACTTATGTTTCCCCGGTACTCCCAGGTTACGGAGAAGCACTGCATCGCCAGGTTAAATGTCTCTGTGTTTAACTTTATGATCATACCGCCTTTTATTCCCAGCATTCAGTTTTTCGGTGGACATCTCGGCTTGTAGGTAGGCCCGCTGCAGATTCTCTTGCAATCGCTGCACATAGCGAAATGTGTAGTATTATGCACTCCATCGGTGGAGACTCTCAACCGTATGTCCACAGGCAGTCTAGCTTCTCGGCCAAACATGAGAAAGTAGGGTGAGAACCCGGTGGAATCGTGTCGCGTGCAATTGTAAGCATGCACTAATGTTTCCACATGCCGACTCCATTCAGTCTTTTCCACCCCCGTTAACGTGCCTAACATGTCTAGTAAGGTACGGATGAATCGTTCCGGCAGTGCATCCCCTTCGGGGTGGTATGGAGTAGTGCGGGACTTATTGATATGCAAGAGTTTCAGCAGTTCTTTTATTAACTTGCTTTCGAAGTCTCTTCCTTGATCTGAATGGAGGCATTGAGGAAGCCCATAATGCATGAAGTACTTCTCCCAGAGGACCTTGGCCACCGTAATGGCTTTTTGATCTTTGGTCGGAAAGGCCTGGGCGTATCGGGTATAGTGATCCGTGATGACCAACACATTACCTATGCCACGGCTATCAGGTTCGATACACAGGAAGTCCATACATACTAAGTCCATGGGTCCCGTACTTTTTAAGTGGCCCATTGGGGCGGCCCTGGTGGGTAAGGTCTTCCTCTGAATACACCGCACACACCGTCGGCAGTGATACTCTACTGCTTCTCTCATCTTTGGCCAGAAAAACCTATCTCTCACTAGTCCAAAAGTCTTGTCTACCCCCAAATGGCCGTGTTCATCGTGTAGAGCCTTCAGTACCAAGTACCGAAGTCTTTTTGGCAGTACTAATTGTCTTCTGTTTCGGGTGATTATGATACTCTACAACTCGGTATAGCAAATTGTCTCGTATTTCGAATTTGTCAGCTTCCCACATCAGTAGACCTCCTACATCCCCCGGGGCCTGTCGGAGGAGGGCCGGGCGATTTTGTCGGATGGCATAACGAATGGCCCCTGCGACCGGGTCTTGTTCTTGGTATCGTACCATATCTTTCCAGGCTATGATTTTGTCTGGAGTAACATGCATACCACTGGGGTCTCGATAGGCTTCCGGGATAGCGTTTGATGTACACCCTAGAGAGTCAGCCACTCGTAATTCAGAGAATGCCACTTGGTCATTGACTATGGCAGCTGTACAACATAGGGCCCTTATTCCGGGTCCCGGAATTTCTTCCCACTGATCTTCGTCGGGGGTAGTGGCCAGCCCTGGTCGCCTAGACAGGGCATCCGCTCCAATGTTCAGGGGGCCTGGCTTGTATTTCAAGGTGAAAGTGTAATTGAATAGAGCGGCCAACCAGTGATGCCCGGCCGCGTCGAGTTTGGCGGAGGTCATTATGTAGGTGAGGGGATTATTGTCGGTCCGCACCTCGAACGACACACCGTACAAGTAATCACGAAGTTTGTCCACAATGGCCCGCTTGAGGGCCAAGAACTCGAGTTTGTGCACGGGGTAGTTCTGCTCACTGACAGTAAGACTGCGGCTGATATACGCTAAAGGTCGCAATCCCTAGGGATATTTTTGATGTAATACTGCTCCTAGGCCATTGAGGCTAGCATCCACATGTAATATATACGGTTGTTCGGGGTTGGCATAGGCCAGCACGGGGGCCGCAGTCAGACTCTGTTTCAGATCCATAAAGGCTTGTTCACACTCGGGTGTCCATTTGTCCCCGAAGGACTATCAGGCAGGTGTGGCCTTCCGGCCTGTGTCCTCCAGATATATTTTGAGGAGGCCGTTGAGGGCTTTGGCCCATCTGGAGTACCCTTCCACAAACCTGCGATAGTAGCTGCAGAACCCCAGGAACGACCGCAACTCCCCCACATTGTCAGGGAGGGGCCAATTGACAACAGCTTCTATCTTAGCGGGGTCCGTGGCAATTCCCTCGCCGGACACTATGTGTCCCACGTAAGTCACCGATGTCCGGCAGAAACAGCATTTATCCAAGGAGAGTTTGAGCCCTTCTTGCGCTAATCGGTCAAGTACTTTCAAGAGTCGAGCCTCGTGCTCTTCCAGGGTTTTCCCGAAGACTATGATGTCGTCTAAATACACGAGGCATTCTCGGGGGTTCAAGTCACCTAGAGTCTTCTCCATTAGCCGCTGGAAGGTGGCGGGGGCACCACATATGCCTTGGGGCATACGGGTAAATTGATAGAACCCTATGGGGCAAACAAACGCCGTCTTCTCTTGATCCTCTGGGCTCATAGGTACTTGGTAGTAGCCGGACCGAAGGTCCAGTACACTGAACCATTGGCTCCCATGTAGGGTATCCAGGATTTCGTCTATGCGGGGAAGATTATACTGGTCCGGTACCGTTCGATGTTCAGTGTCCGGTAGTCAACACATAACCTCACGGTCCCATTCTTCTTTCGCACGACCACTATGGGTGAGGCGTAAGGGCTTCGTGATTCCGTGACAATTCCGGCTTCTTCCATTTCATTGATCGCAGCTCGTACATCCTGTACATCCCTAGGGGCTAGCCGACGGGAACGCTCCCGGAAGGGTTTGGTATCAGTCATCCGAATGGTGTGTTGGGCGTTGCGGCTACACCCCACATCCATTTCCCTAGTAGAGAATACTGATCGTCTTTCTTCCAGCTGTACTCGTAATCATTATTTCCAGGCGTCCGACAGTCCGGAGGAACCAAAGTCAAAATCTAACGGCGATCCGGGTTCGTCCACTCTGGTAGTCTTTACCTGTACGGCTTCGTCCACCGAGCTGACGGGGTAAATTCTCCCTATTCGCTGTCCCGCGTCGATGGCCATGGCGAAGGGCGAAAGATTCTGCACCATCACAAAAATTCGACGGGGAATGGCTGTTGGCCAATCCCGGAATTCCGACACTAGCCGATATCCTCGGCGGACATCTTCTTCGGGTGTGCTTTCTAAAGAAAAAAGCTGCTCCTCGTCTACTCGTTCAGCGTAGGCACACCAGGCGGGTACCCTCTGCGTCTCGCCGGGTAAGAGTCTGGTCAACCCTCCCCGCTCGCAGAACAACAGTCTGTAGTCCTCCGAGGGGGATAGGGGAGGATCTGGATCCACATGGACCAGCTGCAACTGTAGGCTGGACATGGGCAGTTCGTTAGCTTCGTGTAGTTAGGCCCGGATGATGGCTTGTACAATGTCCGCATTCGTGCCTAGGATGATCGGGTACTTAGGTGTATCTTTGGGTTCGGGGCACACCAAGGCATCCACCTTCATGGGGTGAGACTTCCCCATGTTGAGCTGCTGTATCTCCAGATCCACGGTCACCAGCCCGTCGATGGGGTAGTCGTCATTGCTTAAGTCTCATACTTTGATATGCCCTGCTGCTCTCAGAGGCCGCTTCTGGAGGTGTCGATCATAGAACCCCCGATATATGATGGTGACTTGAGACCCCGTGTCCAGTAGTGCGGAGGAGTAAATCCCATCCACTAACACCCGGATCAGCACTACCGGTCCCACGTGGTTACCCTCCTCGTCGGGGTCCTCGCCACTTTGGGTGGACACCGGAGTTTCTGGGCCGACCGCATACACACCACAGACCATGCCCTGGGGCGTGAACTTCTTGGGTGACGGGCTTCGGTGGCGAGACTCTCCCATCGACAATCGTAGGAGATATGTCCTTTCTTCCCGCATTTGTAGCAGGACATATCCCGGGGTGGGGTACGGCGGTCATACGGAGGTGAGGTTCGTCCAGCGTATTTCGGCCGTTCGGGACCTGGTTTGTCCAGTGGGTCCTCCATCTTTTCAGCACTTCCTTTTGGCTTACTGCCAAGCTGACTGCTTTAGCCTTCTGGGGGGAGTGAAGCATCTTATGCTCTTTGACTTGCTGCAAGAGTTTGATAAACGAGGGAGGGGGCCCTCGAGTTAGGTTGTCGCGATTCATGTTTGCTATAGGGTGAGTAGGACTGGACCCTCGTAGGTATTGTTTGCGGAGGTATTCGTCCATCTGGGAGGCGGCCACATATTTATGATGCAGCAGGGGCCCAAGGGAGATTTGCACTCGGTGTATATAGGCAGACAGGTCTTCACCATCCTTTTGATTGATGGCATAGTATTTGGTCCACAAGGCCCCATCATCCTCGGTCACGCTTTAGGCCTCAACTAGGAACTCGATCATCATACGAGCGGTTAGGTCGGGGTACTGCTCTCGATGAATGCTGATCAATGTGGACGCCGGGGGTCGTAAGCACTCCATGAGTCGTTGCCGTTTCACCACGTCGGTGCAAGACCATTCCTCCATTACTCCCCTAGTGTGCTCCTTCCACGGGTCTATCCCATCCTCTTCCGTGGGCACAGGTAGCGTCCCCGAGAAGGCCTTTAATTTCCAGTAGCTTTGTGAATGCGTGGCTAAGGTAAGTGCTTCTACTAACGGCGGTAAGCTAGAGGGGGTGGTTAACTGGTCTATCTTGTCATTGAGTTTCTGCAGCATATCACTACGCACCCCTACTTCGGCGGATGCGCTAGAACCGGGATAGCTAGGTTCTGACCAACAGCTAGCCGCCTCGCTCGCGGGATAGTGAGCAAAAGGAAGTGTGGGGTCATCGTCATCTAGTTCCCCCACCCACAGGAGGGTCCCGAAGTGGATAGACAAAAGGGCTGCCGCCAGGTGGAGCATCGGGCAGCAGCAGATATTGAGGGATGGCAGGTTCTAGTACTACTAGTGGCGATGATTCTCCAGGAAGCGCAAGGATATGTGAAAGTAAAAGTTCAATTTTATACATATTGGTGGGGTTAGATTTTAGTTTTAAATATATGGTTGTGTCACCTAGAATTTTGTGGGACTCCATCATATAATAGCTATGGTCCATGATGACAATACCCCCTCCCTTGTCTGCAGGTTTTATTACAATTGATTTGTCTGCTGCGAGTTCTTCAAGTGCTGTGGTTTTATTACAATTGATTTGTCTGCTGCGAGTTCTTCAAGTGCTGTTCTCTCATCCTGTGTTAGATTATTGTGTTGTCTGTCTTTTTTATTGGCTAGAGTTTCTAAGTCCTTATTGACTAACTGAAAAAACACCTCTAGATGATTCCCCTTAGCAAATTTTGGAAAAAACTGTGACTTGGGTTTGAATTTAGAATGTAAATATTCAGAGGTGCTGTTATCTGAGACTGTTGGGTTATCAGTCCAGTTTCTAATTTCTGCATCTTTACTAGCAAAATATCTTTTTAGTGTAAGGGATCTTAGAAACTTATGTGTGTCAACATAAAGACCAAATTTATTAGGTCCAATAGTAGGGGCAAAAGTGAGTCCCTTAC
>WSYH01016321.1:0-13176 GCA_036426205.1 Ascaphus truei
TTTTTTTTAATTAAAGCCTTAACTGCACAGCATTCTCTCGTTGGACAAGAAAAAAACATGATTAGTAATTTAAAATATATAAATGCAGTCCAAGTCAATTAAGTTAGACCTATGCCTCATGACCATGAATGCGTATTATTTGTTATCTTCGTTTACTATTTTATTTGTATAAGGTGAATTGTTCAACAATACATTTTTGTACCAGTAGGTTTGTTCTACTATCTTTAATGTTGTCACGGCAGTCAGTTTGACCAACTATTAGGCCCCCTACTCTGCTGTGTGCGTTATTTATATCGCTTAAAAAGCTTCCCCATGCGTCGATCCTGCGTAAAAAAGCTACCTGATATACGTTTACACTGGGTCCATCCTTTTAATGTTTTTTTGATGGATACTTCAGGTGATTGTCCGGGAATATGCAATTTAATCGCAACACAAACATTCTGCGATGCACATCATGACAATATAATAATAGCCATTTCCATTTAAGTTAACTGGTCCCACAATCTTCGTTGTTAGTTTTTTTATTTGCAGTATGGGGGCAGCCAAAAACTGACTAAAGAAATATTATAAGTAGTAAACTAGCTGTTTTACTTCCAAAAAAACAGCATGAAGTTTTCAATCTTTATTTATAAAAAAATTACCAGGAGTAATACACTGAGAGTTACCTCTCGTTTCAGTATTCCTGAGGTGGACACTCAGACGTTATAACAACCATGGTACATTAAAAGAACAGAGGTAGAGTCAATTCACAGACATTTCAATGGACAGATGGAGTTTGGAAATTGGTCACAGGGGTCAAGGTTCTGGTTGAGATTCAGATTCAAATAGAGAAGATTACAATCACCAAACCTCATTGAAGGTAGCAAAAGCTCACACCATTGGCCTGACACTTCGCCATGCGCCAAAGGCGGTCCACCTTTGGGCATGCAGACTTTCACTGAATGTTTTCAGATGAATGCAGGCGTGAATACACAAGTTCTTCTTCTCCTCTTGGCTCATTAACATTCCACTGGGTATGGGGTTTAAATTCCACAAAGTACAGCAAATGTTAACCCTTAGCACACTGGTCCTGTGCAGAGGGGAGCACCTTGTGGAACCCCATCAGGCGTCCACCTTTGTGTGCAATGCAGATGTACACTGTAAGGGTTCCGAATGAATGCAGCTGTGATTACCAAAGTATTTGTCCTCTCTGGCTCATTAACATTCAGCGGGTGGGGTTGATGTTTCCACAAAGTACAAAGCAAATGTTAACTCTTGGCACACTGGTCCTGTGCAGAGGGCGAGCAGCTCTTGGGGAGCTTCATCAGGCATCCGCCTTTGGGGCGACGCAGATGTACATGTAACCTAGATGAAGTACTAGTTTTTCAGAAAGTTTGAAAGCTCACAAGTGTTTCTTTATACAGTCGCAAGTATTACTTTAGTTGAGAGCTGTTAAATACTAATAGCATTTATGTCAGAAACACCCATGTTGGTCCCTTAAAAGATATCCCATTCTTACCTTTTACAAAAATCTCAGTACAATTCAAGTAACAAAACAAAAAGTATCTCATTTGGCAAATTAATCTGATTTACAGTTTAAATAACTTTGTGTTAAAAACACTCTAAAAAATATCTGTGTATGAACTTTTATATTTTCCATTCTAACTATGATAAGAATTGTATTACATTGTAATTGATGTGTGAGATAAAATTGCTTAACTTTGAAGAATTGAGAAAGGTATGGCATAACACTGGATACACTTAGTGTACGCATCGCAAAAAAAGGATAATATTTTGGCGTGGGGTTTGAATTAAAAAAAAAAAAGATTATTGGCTTATTGTAATTCACACCTTCTGAGAGATAACATTCAGAGGCTCACAAGACCCCCTTTTGGTAAGGTGTTATTATCTTCTCTTAATCCTTCTATGGCACGTTAATATGAAATAGGATAGCCTTAAGATGGGTCTTAAAGGCCATAATTTGATCTCAATTGGACGCTAACATAAGACAGGTGAATTTTAAACGTGTAGATACACCCATTGTTGATTTAATACAAAAAAATAATAATAAACATCTCTTCTTCACCTGTTAGTCATTGTAATAAACTCTACGGAAAATGTCTGTTTTGCTCCTATTTTGTGGCACTGGAAAATGGACTCCGAGTGTTTACAAGCCCCAAAAATGCTACTGTCGTTAGCCAACTCTAAATTGGGACACTTGGCTTCAAGGCGCTAAAAGAAAAATGTAATATACATTCCACACACATGAAAGTAACATTAGGAAAAGGAGTCCCCTGCTCCGAGAGCTTAGAATGCTAACTGTTAGGTAGGACAAAAGTACAGAGACAGTAGAGGCAGTTCTAGTCAGTGCGTCTGCAAGGGACCAAGTTAGTATCAGGTGGTCTAATAGACCACGGAGCTACTCAATGCTTCATAAGCAGGTGTGTTTTAAGGTGGCCTTTAAGTGGATAGAGTTGTGGTGTGTTGAGAGTCTGGTATGAGTTGGGAAAGTAACAGAGTGGGGCAGTTAGGAGAAAGGTTAAAGGTTGGAGAGGGCTTTAATACAAAGGGGTAGAGAGGAGAACATCTAGCGAACGCTAGAGTCAGGATGGTGCATAGTGAGAAATTAGGGCTGAGAGTAAAGAGGGGAAGGAGAGTGTAACTTTTAAAGTGAGGAGGAGAAATTAAGTGTGAGATGTGGGGATTTGATAGGAAGCAGAGAGGTGATTTCAGCAGGGGAACCTGAGCCAGATTTAGAAAGAGTAGAGTAAGGATTCTGGCAGCAGTGTTTAGGATAGATTGTAGGGAGACAGGTGAGAGGTCAGAAGGCAAGACAGCAAGAGGTTACAGAATCGAGACGGGAGAGAGAATGAGGGCCTGTGTCAGAATTTTAGCAGTCGAGCAACAGAGGAAGGGCTATTTTTGTAAATTATGGAGGTAAAAGTGACTTTATTAGACTAAATTTTATGTCCCCACAGCTCCTGTTTACAGGCACATATGCAGTAACAGTTTTTTGTTGCTCCTTTTAGTCACTAAAATTATATACAACTTACAAACCCCTCTGGATATTCTAAAGCTTCAATCAAGAAATGGCCCAGTATGCAAAACTCTAATGAGAAACAAAGGCATGCAGATTGGCAATAGTTGTACAGAGAAAGAGCAGATAACTTTTAGAATTGGTTGCAGTAATTAAAGAATAAACACAACATAACATTCCGGAATGTTGAAAAGATATATTTAGCTGAATTGTAATGGTCACAGGCCCCATCTAGCTTCCTATTAGCAATCACCTCTCAAAACCGAAGCATAGTAAAGTAGTTTAATGTAAATAAAAAGAGCAGATGAAACACTCTAAACAAATAACGAAGATGTGAAGATAAAGACTACCGAAAACAAAACTTATTAAAGAGCAGATGGGTGAGAAAAAAAGGCAGAGAAACAGATATAAACATTATTCAAAAGTAGTCGAGTTTATAAAAGACAGCTATATAATGTAGGCATTGCAGTATACCAATGCTGAGAGCTAAGAAACACAGTACACTCAAAAGTGATATCAAACATGTGCCAGTCAACTTGTGATGTTTTTACTCGCACTTATTAATAGACTGCTATACATTCTATCCACTGTCTAGACTTAAGGGAAGTGGTATTTAAAAAAACACACGGAACCAATACTCACCTATGAAGTTAGGGACCATCTGATATTGGCAACAGATAAACTAAACCTGTAAAGTTGCCATGAGAAAATAATTTAATACTGTCAGTTGGATGAAACTTTTTACCCATCCTACACCTTTTCGTTTATATAGTTACGTTTACTGCTGATTTGTATCTGCCACATAAACTTTTATTAGTAAGGATATATGATCTACCGTACTGGGTATACCAGAAATGCTGGAAAATAAACTGCTAAAAAGTCACCTTATAGTGTAAGAATACAAACTGCTGTCTCAGCACTTTGCAAACTAAACTTATTTACTATACAACCAAAGTTGTAGCAGGCGAAGTCATGGGCCCCTCTTGAGCGAGAGAGAGCATTGACGCACGTATAATGTTTGGTTTTTTTTACTTTTCTTAATGGCTGTCATCTGTGTGGCATTAGAAAAATTGTTAAAAATATTTGCATAAACCTCTCTAACTTATCACTGAATAAACACACCATTTAGGCAGTCTTTGACCCATGTTAAAGACTTATTCTCAGAGAGGTCACCATCCTCTTATTTTAGACATAGAGGATCATAATTAGTTTTTTAAGCAATACAAAATTGTTGAATTATATGATACCTTTTAAAATACAAGATACAATATGTCAAACAAAAAAGTATACAAATGTTCTGTAGCATTCAGAGTTTTAGTCTGCTACCATTGTTTTGGAAACCCATCAGATTTTATTTATGTAGAGATTGGTAGTATGTATGTATGTATGTATGTTCTCCCTTTCCCTGTCTCTCCGCTCTCTCTCTGTCCCTCTGTCTACCTGTCTGTCTCCCCTCTCTCTGTATCTTCAGGGTATGTTTCTCTCCCTCTCATTCGCGATCTCTCTCCTTTCTTTCTCTCCCTTTCTTTCTCCCTGAGTAGGGTTCTCTCCACCATTTTCCTTCTGTCCTCTCGCCTCTATCACTACCTTTTCCTCTGCGCCTGTCTTCCTCTCTCTTGACGCTGGCTGTCCTTCGTTCTGTTCCGTCTTGTACATCGTCATCTCTCCTTCTCTGTCGAACACTGCACTCCCTCCCTCATCTCGTCACCATCCCTCCATCAAGATCCGTCTCTGTTTTCTTCTCGCATGTCCCTCTCCCGTTTCTCCCGTCTCCCTTTCCCCCTCTATCCCTTTTCCCCTATGCCCCTTTTCTTTCTACCTATGTCCCTTCTCCTTCTGACACTTACTTTTCACGCCCCTTTCCCTACTCATCGCTGTCCATCTTCCCTTATCCTTATCTCTGTATGTCTCTGCCATCCCTCTCCTGCAAAAGCCATGTTTTCACTTACCAGAGGGAGGCAAGATACCTGGCTGTGATTTACAGTGATCTGCCCACCCACAGGCCTAATAATATCCCATGCACCAAATTATAGCCGGAAACAAACTGCATCAACAAAATATGTTTTCACATTATTGGACGTGATATGAGTTAATTAATATGGCGATGCAAAATCTGTGCAAAACGTTCAACTTTCACTCACAAATGCAATCTATATACTTGTCGAAATATTTGTACTTAGCACCGCACAATATAAATAATATTAATTGAACAAGAAAATACAGATATTTGAAACATGAAGGGAATCCCTTCCCTGATGAGCTCACAACTTAAGAAGTGTAGTGAAAGATGACAGGGATATTAGATTATTGCGCAGTATATTGATTTCCTTTTTTGGACCAGTCTGGAACTTTTCTTGCTGCTGTGTTCCACCGTTGACTTAACCAAGACCTTAGAATATTCCATGGTCGAGTAACACATCAAATATAAGATCTAGTCGTCGGCACGTAAACAATAGTGGAGTCATTGCCATTAAAATAATCACAGTCTGTTTTCTCCAGGACCAATTACATTTAGATCAACTAAACTTGTATCAAAGGGTACTAATTGATTCAGTCTTTATTTCTCTGTGTATTTTGGTATTGAGTCTTTGTACTACATTGCGAAAGGAGAACCAGAAAAACTACTGAGACGTGTATAATGAATGAGTCTGTCACAAGTTAGTTGGCAACTGTAGACCATGTAGCTAATACAGAAAATTTCCATATGGAATAAAATATAGCATGGAATATTGGACACTAAACATAGAAATAACACAACTTGGCAATGTTACAAAGATCTTTGTCATACTAAATGAGCATTTTTTTAGTGTGACTGATCAATAAAATACCTTACTTATCTACTTATCTACAGCCTGGCCCCTGCTCTACAGTGTCTTGCCTACGGTAAGTGGACAATCTAATTGTTTGTGCATTACTCTCAAAAAGGGACAGTAAGTCTAGAACATGAATTCCAAATGCTGTTCACATTTCTGCTGGAAACTTTTATCATAACTTTATACTGTATAATATACAACCATTTTTCTTGTGAAATCAAATGTAAATGTTTACTTGTGAAATAAAACACTGCATTCTTGACTTCGGGGATATGATGGATCAGGAGAGATTCTTGTTCTACAAAGAAAATACATTTGAAAGAAGCTACTGATTGCTTATGAAAAAAACTATTCAAATTTATCAACAGAACTTAAAGCTGATGAAAATATTTACATATACTTATCTAATGAGATTGGTAGGGAAAGAAATGTTTTACTTCCCAATTTTCATCTTTACTGTTCCTTGTCATGGTGCGAAGATGGTTCTTGCATGTCCTGGAAAAGAAAATACATTATATTTAAAGAAAGAAGAAAAAAGAAAGTTGCGGAAGAAATAATAGAGAAATGAATAAATGAGACAGATTGAGGCTTTAAAATGTTTAAGAGATGCAGAATTAACTGAACATACTACTGTACTGATGGTCATTCCAAAGCAATTCTCCATATTGCTATAAATAATCAGAATCCAATATCTGCTAAATACTACAGTATGTCTTTTCAACCTACCTAATTGGTTAGAATATAGATATTGGGCTCTTGCAGGTTCAGATTTCTTGCACTCTTTGTTTAAAGAAGCAAAATAAACTATTATATATCAGACGCTATCATAGATTTAATCTAATCTCTTTAAAATGTATTGAGAGTGATCAGAGTGTTACAACCTTTAGAGAATGTCAGTGTGTCATTGTTTTTAATAGGAGGAAAAAAGATATTGAAATCATTGAGATGTAGCATTGAGCTATGAAATTACTCTGTCACAGTTCACTGTGAGTATCAGAATGCTATCATTGAGTTCATTTATCTTTGTGATAAAAGCTCTTTCTAGTGTGTGATTTACTTTAAATACACTATTACACACCTTTCAATATTTATCTAGTTATCCATTTATCTTTTAGGGACAATTAATATTTAAATGGATTATATGGATATTTTAGTATCAGCATTTGTTATCTCTTCATTTTAAGTAGGAACAATGTGTACCTTAAAGAATACATTACACACCAGCTTATAGAGATCCCAGTCTCCTGATTCTAGAGCATATGATACACATCTCTCTACTTGTCTCTTTTAATCTGCTTTTCCCAGAGAAGCCTCATGCTTTGTCTCATTGTTTCACATTCTCTTTCATTTCTTTCCTTCTTTTGTTCTTTCCTCTTTAAATAGTAAGTTATTTTCTTTTTCAGGGCGCAGTTGGGTCTTTTAATTGGAAATGCATCCTCACTTTGAATTCACACCACCCTGAGGAACACCATACAGCCATGCTCTGAATAATTGTAATTGTTCAACATTACATTCAGTGAACGTTGGACTGTAGTACAACTGCAAAATGATGTTGGTGCTCCCAAAAAGAGGAGAAACTGGCTCTTGACTGGGCACATTCCAATACTATTATAGGAGCATTCTGGCATTGCTATTTCCAGAGATGCAAACTACTTGTGACCTTGGAAAAAGTCAAATCTATCTCCCTGTGCCATAGGCATCAAAATAGATTGTATGCTCATCAGGTCCCATACTAATAATACAGCCACCCTAAACCGTATATGCAAATAAAATGAATCTTGAACACCACATTACAGTATATCTCATTCCTGCCTGCGCAACTTAATATATTTAACCTAAATAAATGCATGCATAATTAGACACCGTCTTACAGTACATTGCTGATACAACAACTTTGAATCATTGGTTAAGTTTATTTTCTTATGCTAGGCATATGCCTCACATCATTGCTAGCAATACATGTATTAGTATTTATCATGACACAACAAAGGAAATAGGATACTAGAGAACCGGATCCAAATATATCCTTTTTAAAATGCTAGATTACTGTAGTTATTATTGCTTCTTTAACTGACTATAAACCCTGTATTTAAATAAGGATGGGCATGTTGCTGGTTTGAAGAATTTTAACATCAAGCACAATTTGAGGGAAAGGCCAAAAGAACGCCTTGGTTTGTTTTTGTTTGCATTTGCTTAGTTTATTTTTCACCCATATCTAACAAAATGGGCTAATGTTGCTGTTTTTTTTTAATTCTGCTAAAATTCTAAATATATATTTTCAAACTTTATAAAATGAAATTCTAAAAACAAAAGTTTTATTTTTTGCAAAACCAAAACATAAACTCTTTTTAGAGCCACGACAAAGAAAAACACAAATCATGTTTACAACCAAACACCACTCCTAATTTAACTGGCCCAAACAGCAACTGAATTGTACTACCAAAAAATGGGAGTGTTAGAATAATAAAAACAAGGTGTTTGTTTTCTCACTGGTTATTTAAAGCTGTACATGTATGTATTTTTATTAGTAGGCTATCTCAATGTGGGAAAAGTCACATCTATTGTCTTTTTTTATAGTGATAAATAACCAGCACCTCTCACAAATGGATATTGCAAGAATTCACATACTACAGGCGCATAACTACAAATGTTGGGTTCAGCCACAAATCCTCAGAAACATGTTTTTTATATGAGATTATTAAATGTACTATTAAAAGTAATGTAAAATATGTGAGTATTAAACGGTTACAAGAACTTACTGTATGTGTATTATATCCATGAAACATTTTTCCTGTTCAGAGCTGCTAATAAAATTAAATGCTTCAGATGAAGACAAAATTCACATGCAGGAAGCTACTGTGTGAGCACCAGTTGTGCCTTAAAGATAGTATATTGAATGCAGCATGAAACTGTAAATTTAGAGGGATTTATATACCGTTCTATAAGATCACAGGTCAGAACAAATCGCAAACATTTCCAGTACCTTATCTCTACATTAGCAACACTGAAAGCTTCTGGGGATGACATATTTTTGTGATTTGCTCTCTGCATCTGGCATTACGATGTGTGGATTGACTCAAATAATGGAGATTGAATTTTCAGCACATATTGCTAACAGCATAAATGCATATTTAATGTTCTTTTGACTCTTAGTGACGTCCACTGGATGTCACAAGGTCTGCCCTCCTGTGGTTCAAGAAGGCTGTAATTCTGCATCCCTGATTACGTTTGCATAATGGGTCACACAAGCAGCGGTAGTCAAATGTTTACACAAAGCAGAGGCAGAGGCAGCTTTTGATGCACATTGTTTTGCTTGAATGCCACTGATGCTAGAAGAGGTAACATTTCAGAGGATATTATTCAACATGGGGGAATACTTTGTGGTGAAAGGTCCTTTTCTTGCCCCTACTCAATGTAACTCAGTCACCCCCAGACCAGTATAAATTGAAGGATACATTGATACTAGATTTAATTGATGCATTATTTTACAGTCCATCTTTGTAGTACTGTAGGTTTTTTACTAGGCCAGTATGTAATTCATATATACGACTAAAATATACAGAGTATTTGAAACATCACAAACCTCTTCTTTATGTGTTCAGCAGGTGCTATAAGCATTAAAGAAGGATGAAATAAGGAATGTTAAGAGTTACAAAACAGGTTTAACATCTAAGCTGATGAGATATAACGGCCTACAAACCGCCTAAAACACAGACAGTAGCTTAATGACGTTGCTTGAAATGGGTGTAAAAAGTGAGTCTGACACAATGATGTTTTTCCAGAGTAAAAGACGTGTATTATGAGCTCAACATCAAACAAGTAAATACCCAGCTTTATGGCAAGACAAAACAGCCACGAGTGTTCCTCCCTGGAGAAGAAAAGGGATCATCATACTGTACTCATGGAACAATACGTATACATTTTTCAACAGCACAAAAGGGAGGCAGAGGCTGCTCAGGTTCCTAAACCTAAATGTATATTTGTCTTAATGATAATGATTAATATTTGTTGATAGTACTTCAAATCTACCTGAGCCTAAGGAGAAAGTGCAGTTCTATAGGTATAATAAGATAAAGTCAAAGGATAGGAAACGATACCCACTAATGAAACTGCACTTAATTGAAGTGAGGTTTTAAATAAATGAAACCAAAAATATACTTTTATTTGGTCAACTAAAATCCTATAAGTGGAGCACTCTCATTCAAACTTACATATTAATTAAAACTAAATGAATAGGGGAAGGATGTGGGCGATGGTATATACAGATGAGAGGCAACTAGTTTAATGCAGTGTAAGTGATGTCAAGCAAACAGTCTTGTTATGCAAATTGCATTATTGAGATACTGACACTGAACATAATCACCAATACAAGTGATATTCCCTGGATGGAGTGCCAGCTGATGCCTTGCTAACAAGAAAAACACTGCTTGCAAATAAGATACTGGGCTTTCTTGTGGTGCAGTAAAGAGTAGGAGCGATCTCTGCTTTGCTCGATGCAGCTCCCAGACTGCCTCATCTGCCAATCAGGAAATAGACTAATATATTGAGTGACCCACAGTATTTAGAGGCACACACAGCTGGGAGAAGAAATCAAGCACTGCTGACCAGGACCAGAGCCCACTATCACTTATCTCGTGAGTTCCGGGCGCTCCTACCACTGAGACGTTGGCTAAATGTAATGTCAGTGATCAGAATTCTCTGTTCGCTCGCTCTTCTCCCTCCCCCTACAGTATATTAACCCATACACCCGACATAAGTTTTACTCTCTATGAGATTTCTCATGGGTAATTGCTTATTATTTTTCAAAGAAGTTTCACTAAATCCTCTTCCATATTCAGCGCATGCTCCAACACCACTCTAAATTCTTACTTACTGTATGTAACTTTCATGTTTTCTTTCCCCAGCCATCATATTATCCAGTCCTCTTTAGGCCCAGTACAGATGTAGCAGGTGATATTGCACCTGCTGGCAAGCATAGGGAGTGGAATAGTGCATTAGCCCCCAGCCCTTTTTAATGCACGGTTAATGCTTTCAATTTGTTGGCTCCCACTGGTGTGCTGTGTGTGCTCTGATACAATGTGCAGCGGGAGCACTAATGGCTGCTCACTATATTGGGATTAGTATCTGTATTCAGACAGGCAGGACATTTCAATTTAACAGCTGAAGAGTCTATGCCTGGGTGGTTGTGTTCACCCATCAGCCTGATATCCTTGGAATGGTAACCCATCCCTTGCTAGTAAACTCTGGCCTAAGCTCAGTCTCTCTTCTTACCAAGAATTCTCTTGAGTAAAGTCCAGGATCTCAGGTCCAACAATTGGTGAATCGGTTTGAATCGCAGCGTCAATTCTCCTTGTGACCTTGGTGAGTCACTTTGGCCCCCAATCCCTTATATTGACTAAGCTAATTGTATATAGAAAACACTCCCAAAATCTAATTCATTTGAAGATGGTTAAATGGAGGAACTGAAAACATTTGTACTATACATAACTGGCACTACAATAATTTGTTATCTGAAAATGGAGTGATTAGAAATTCTGAAATAAACAAAAGAAAAAGATATTTTGGAAAATACATAGACACATTAATAGGGGATATCATTATATATATTCACCTCAAATACAGAACGTGGGAACAACACAACAATTACAGGTGATCAATCTAACTGAATGTAACTACAACCTCATATGCAAACTAAATAAACTACTTCTATTGCCTGACACAATTGGATGTAGCATTGTTGTCTTTTGTTAAATACAATTTGGTCACACCCATAGCATTCCTTTTGAAACAAATATGTATGATATGTTGTGGTGGGGGTAGAGCTTGTAGGGATGTGTGTGTGTTTGTAATTGTCAACTGGTACAGTTATTTGGAGGTTGGTGATCCCTCCTCCCTGGGTTTAAGCTCACTACCTCCCCACTATTTTAATACTGTTGCAGGTTTTTTTTCGTGCACCTGTGGAAGAACTGGTCTATTGAGACATTTCTCCCTCCACTGCAGAGGTAAATGAGAATTTTCACAGATGTGCTAGGACCTGCAAAGGGGTCATGCCTTGACAGGCTGCAGGCTTATAACGCTTTACAAAAGAGTTTAACTAAAATGATCCTAGGAGTAAAAACATTTAAATATTTAAAAATAGAAACGGGGAAGAACACTGCCAACAATTGGAGGAGGCCAGTATAGAAAAATATGAAATTATTTATTAACCAAACGATCATAAAAGACCCCTAGATAGCTACACAGCGCACCTACGCATTTCGGGCACAACAGCCCTTGAGAAAGGGCTGTTTGGTTATAATAATTTTCTATTTTTCTATATTGGCCTCCAGTGTGTGGCAGTGCCTGCCCCCGTTTTATTTTTGCTTGTCCACTCTTGTGCAGAATCAATACGCTGTTGAAAACCTGCATCCTGGACTTCAAGGAGAATACCATGGACTTTACTGAGTGAGTTATTTTGTATTGTATTGTATGTCCTTTATTTATATAGCGACATTAATGTACATAGCGCTTCACAGTATAACACATGGTAATCATAAAAGAACAAATAATAAATAACAGATCATGGGAATAGTTGCTGCAGACATAGAAGTAAACATTAAGGAAAAGGAGTCCCTGCTCCGAAGAGCTTACAATTTAATTGGTTGGTAGGGAAAACGTACAGAGACAGTAGGAGGGAGTTCTGGTAAGTGCATCTGTTATTCATGGTAGAAAAAGGGGGGCCTCCGGCGCGTTGCTCTGCTTGGCTCCACGGCGTTTAAAGTATATAAAATAAGGGAGAAAGAGAGGGGACCACAGTAAGGACCAACACATTGATTTACACAGCTCTTCGTTTGAATAAGGGGGGGAGGGGGAGTAGGGTGTTTAGAAGATCAGTGGAGGTTGAAAGATATTGCTGAATGAGAGGAGACACACTTACATCAAAATGTCTAATATCTTGAATTGTTGTACTCTTTCTTTATGTGGCTGTATTTGTTGAGGGTGAGGAAAAGCCTCCTGGTATCCTCCTCCGCCAGCTGAAGCCCTTTGTGAGCTGGCGGAGGAGGATACCAGGAGGCTTTTCCTCACCCTCAACAAATACAGCCATATAAGAGAAGACAACAATTCAAGATATTAGACATTTTGAGTGTAAGTGTGTCTCCTCTCATTCAGCAATATCTTTCAACCTCCACTGATCTTCTAAACCACCCTACTCCCCCTCCCCCCCCTTATTCAACGAAGAGCTGTGTATAATCACTGTGGTTGGTCCCTTACTGTGCGCGTTGCTCTGCTTGTGGCTCCACGGCGTTTAAAGTATATAAAATAAGGGAGAGAAGAGAGGGGACCACAGTAAGGGACCAACACAGTGAT
>WSYH01016322.1:0-13174 GCA_036426205.1 Ascaphus truei
TAAAACTTGAAGTCGTCTCTGTGTTCTGTGATGACCACAGTTGCTGCTGCAATGTCAGGGCTCGCAGCAGCACCAACCGCTAACTTACGGTATAAGAAACGTTCAAACTGCGTTCCTTATTTAAAGCACACGTTAATATTTACCTGATTGGTCCTGAAAACCTGTACTTTTTCTAGTACAAAGTTAACCATTAAAATGCATAATTTCTCCCCCGATTTGTCACTACTTACATTCACTAGAAAGGGAGGTGTAGTTCTGCCACATAACCGCGTGAGGGGGTGGCTGTATTAACCCATGTAGTGCCAGATGGACCATGGCCAGAGTGCCGCGGCCCCTCCAGCCTTCAGGGAACCACGTGACCGCTTCTTCCAAAGAGAACATGTTCCACGGTGACAGAACGGAAGAGCAGAGTCCTCCTCTTCCATTTCTCTGCCACTGAAGTGCTAGACCCCATGGATAGTAGCTACGTCCTTGGACACCCAGCGTTTTAAACTTCTGCAAAGATGTGAGAAAGCGCCCAAGGGTCAGTGAGAACGTCTTTGTGGAGGAGTGTAAGCACGTTAAGCGTTATGAGAAAAAGTTATTTCCATAATCATAAAATATAAATGCATAACAGAACACACACTGATCGTACTTTATAGTGATTTTAAACTCTTTATGTTCATTTAGTCTCTAATTATTTGAACTCTCTGTTCTGTATGTTAAAAAATATATATCGTCCGTGCCTGCTTGCTATATACCATTATATACTGAATATGTTATAAGTGATCCCTTTATGCTGCAAATCAAATTATGACCATTGTTCAGTTAAAAGACCCTCTTTTACTTTGAAAAAAAAAAAAAAAAACCATGCCAAGATAACATAGGCAATCTGGAAATAGAAAGGTAAAATTCATGTTCATAGTGTCAGATAATAAGGGATATTTAAATGTTAAAGATTAAAGCGGAAGGTATAGAAGAAGACTAGATGCATTAAAATCAAGCAGGGAAACCTACAGCCAAAGCGTTGTCACACATGAAAAATAGGCACTTTAAGACTAGACTAGTTGTTAGGTATTTTAATGGCTGTTACGGTTGCCAAATGGGAAAATTATGCTTAATTAGAAACAGTCAAGAATAGTGAGACAGAAGTTGTAATGGTTTAGATCTCCTTTCTAATTGATGGGAATTGAAGGGCATAAACACTAACTAATGTCCAGATGTAGAATTATAAGTGGACATTTAATCTATTGAAATGTGTCATTTATGAGATACAGGTTGTAATGTTCAATGCTAACAAAGTATGGCTGCAAATTGTTAGAAGATGGAAGGCTTGTAAAAATGTGCTCGGAATATGTCAAATAAGTTTTTCCCCATGTGAACCCTTGTGTGCTTCCCCATTGTTGTTGTTGTAACAGTAGATAATTTGTTTCTGCGTATACTCCACACAGTTTGAGTGGGCTCGTATCTTCCCTTCCCTGGTGACACCAGCTTCTAGTTTCACCATGTTGCTTGTTTATTTTAGAACAGAACCCAGGTTGCCTTGACCTCAGGCAGAACTATATCTTGAGATATATTATATATATTTATTCTCTATCTCTACATCTACAGTAGCAGCTCTCTGCTGGGGTCACTGTCATATTACCCTGACAGCTATCCTTGTGAAAGGGAGAGTTTCTCACATGCTAGACAGTTATTGATTGCCAGACACCACAGTAGATATTTACCACCCTCAGGGGGCCCCTTGCCCTCCAGATGAGTATGACCATGCGACCGTACAGTACCTGACATCATCCCCACCCGCTCATAGCAGCCTGACAGATAGCACAGCATTTGACTGCATACGCCAACTGTACACAGCTTCTCCTAGGGGGGCTGCTATCCTGCGCACCAAAACTATGGGCTTATGCAGAGAGATAGAGAATGGAAATAGCGCCATCTTTTGGCGAAATACGCACCAGAGAAGCTTATCCTCCGAGAACATGGCGAGATTCACAAAATCCGCCACAGCAGTTTCTTTACTTAAAATTGCACAACACGTGGCGAGATCGGTAAATTCGCCATGTTAAGATAGGGTGTATGCCAGAAGCATCGATGCGCTGGAACGCGCCATTCTGCCCTATAATATAGCGAATTCCAGGTCGCCAGAAAACTTGGCAATTTTGATACCATCTGTAAAGGAGGTAACAGCGCTTTCAGCATACGACCATAAGTTTACTCCAATCTGTGGCTACTTTTCTTGCCGTTTTGACATTATATAACGTTCCTCTTGCATAAGCCTCTATATTCTTTTTTTTCTCCCTATATAAAACTACAACCCCACGTATTTCATGCACGATCTGCACTCACCAGATACGTCTTCAGTTATCCTTCTCTGGATACTCATCAAGTGGTGCAAGGAGGAGGAAAAAAAACGCTGACCTTGTTCCATGTAACATCAAAAATTCAATGCATCCCCTCCGCATTTCACAGACAACTTGCCAATAGAGATGGGTGACATTTTCGGGTGGATTGGATCTGGAGGATCGTCCAGTTCCTTGGTTCACAGATTTCAGTGGATCAACCTCAAAAGGACGTTGCATTTTGCGGTTGTTTTATTATTATTACCTATACACTCCGCGTATTCCACAAACGTTCATGATTTGTATAGTCCAATCAGCGGATTCAGCGATCCGTTGGCGAATTTTTAAGAATCTGCCAACGAGGTTGCTGAATCCGCGAATTGTCTTATAAAAATCCGTCAAGGATTGTAAACAATGGTTGGTTTTTGATGAATCCGCGCGGATTAAAACCGACCAAATTCGTTTGTGGATTTTACAACGCGAACCAGATTTAGGGAATCTGCAAAATGGAAACATAACATAGTTACAATCTACTATGTTATATTTCCATTTTAGCGATTAGTTTGGTCATCTATTCTTTCAAATGACAAATACAGTAGTCAATTTCTTATGCAGTATTACCATCGCTTCACTATATACTAAACATTGCCTCAATGAGAATAATAATACACAGCAGCAATTCTTGCTACCAATTTGCAAGATATGTCAGTTAGACAATGAAATTGTCAATGAATTACGCCCCTACGCCTACTCGCTGGGCCACGAATTATAGTGCCGGGAGCGCACGGCTCACGTGGTGTCGTGCCGCTGGCTTGAGGCTCCTGCAAGCCCTTGCAAGCACATGCATTGCAGGTGGAGGCTCCTAGGAGTTAGAGGAGAGTGGAGGAGAGGGCCAGGGGCCGCATTGAGTGCGGGCGGCTCGGCGTGAACCCCTGGGACTGTGTTGTGTCGCTCTAAGTCTGCTAATAAACAGCACAATTTTTTTTTGATACTACGCTTGTGTGGCAAGTTGTCTGAGTGCGGAGGGGATAGATTGAATTTGTTTAATCTAAAAACCACTGTCATTGAAATGCCATTGGGCCAATCAAAAGTAAAACAATTTGCAAACCGTGGCTATTCTTGCATGGCAGAACTTTTAAATCATCAGTTGCTGCTTTTGTAGCTCACTTTCTTTTAATAAGTTACCTACACTTTTTTGAGTATCAAACAATACAACGGGTGATGTATTAATCCCAGAATCAATAAATAAACAATAAATAATACTAATCTTTAAATGTCTCACACATGTTTTTGAGCAAATAATTTATTGTATCTGCTTAATACCCAGGAATCTGCGGAGATTGTTTCTGCAGGAGTTCTGCAGTTCCAAAATGCAGTGTGTGCAGAAACAAAGCGTACAGGCTGCAGTCGCCTAGGTAGCAACAGCATTAATTAGGGGTCTTATGTTGTATTATAAACACTTTAAAGGCTACAAATTGCAATTTTTCACTTGTGGAGAGGTATTAAATTGCAATACTCTAGATTGATTGTCAAACAAATACATTCTGACATGCTGAATTAATATGCTTGGTGAGCTATGCTTTTATTGCTGAGGCAAAACTGAAAAACTGCTATTTGAATTTCTTAACGGCATAAGCATTTTTAGCTTTTTAGCGGTCATTTCAGGGACATGTTTTGAAAGAAGTGGGTCATGCTTATTATATATACAGTATATTCTTTTATACAAGGACTAATCTTTACTATGAGCAGCTATAACTCAGAGTTACTATCCAACAGTGCATTGCTATAAAAGTATTAAAAGCCAAAGTCTTAACAATTGAAGGATAGTTTTGAATGTATAGTTACTCTGAGTACATAAAATATGATTGTAGTTTTAAACGTAGTAAGCCAAAAACAACCTTTTAATTTTTATTTTTTATCCATCTAGAGTAATTGGTTTCCATTAACTACCGTTTTAAAAATCATTTTTCTGGAAAACGAATGACAAAATGAGTATTTATCAATCAAGTATTTTCTTAGTGCACCATGTACTTATGAGATAATGATAAGGTGGTAAACCGGGGCTGTTCAAACACTTGTTAGATGTTTATAAACGAAATGATAAAAAATTATGACAAAAAAATCCCATGTCACCCATATATTAAGTACATTAAGCATGTCACTGCCATTACTACACTTTGGTCCAATAAGAGACATCCCCTCCCCTCCCCTGTAAGGTAGACTGAGTGGCTCAGTGAGTGAAGACACTGACTCTGTAAACAGTGACTCTGAGTTTGAATGAGAAGAACCTGGTCACCTTGGATCTTGGGCAAGTCACTTTATCTCCCTGTGCCTCCCTGTGGGCACCAAAATTATAGATTGAAAATCATCTGGTCAGGGACTGTTGTCTGTAATATTCCCATGTGCCCCGCACTAATACCGTAATTGTGAAGTCCTTTGAGTCCCATTGGGAGAAAAGTGGTATATGAAATAAAGTTATCATATTATTAAGCACAATCTACTACTAATTTAAGGAGAAAAACGTAAAAGAAAAACTATTTTATACCATTTAGAGAAGGCACATATTATCCATTTACTTGGCACATACATCATTAGTCGAGTGAAAAATATATGTTTCACTCATATATGGATTATCATATAGTGTTACCTTTTTATTATTTTTAAGTGACACTTTAAGCTGGCAGCCCTTTGCTGAATTTCTTGTAGTTGCCATACCACAGATTCCTTTATTTCCCTAACGTCTTTAATTATTGACTAGCTTTGTCAAATGCTCATCTTAAACACTCACCATCCGATGCCTGACCCAATGAAAGAAGAGTGGGACATTCGGATCAAAAAGTGGGAGAAGAGGCAAGGAAAGAGCCAGAAAAGAGCGAAGGAGCTAAGGGATTGAGCATCAGTATCACTAGTTAGACATTATACACCATGGACATACAATATCCATGGGGAATATTAAGAGAATCCGGCATAGAGAGGAATGGTGGGGAGACTTAAGAACAGGAAGGAAAAAAGCCCCTATTATATGGGAAACACATTCTAATACTGGAGATCTGCAATGCGAACTATTATGCAGAGCCATTCAGCACCCTAAAAAATGGCAGGCTCTCCAACAAAGACAAACTGTAGAAACTGTAGAAAATAGCACTTTTAATAAGCATGCATTATAATGTTGAATCCTTCATATTCTTAGAATTAAGAGTAAAAAGGGCCATATGAATATAAGGATATATTATTATATACAGTCTAATTACAGTGTTTTTATACTGGTTAGAAGTAAAGGACATGCGAGGAGGTGAAGAATATGGACTAATTGTAGTTTTTTTTTCATTTGATTCATTTTTCACTTAGGAGACAATGTTTATTGCAGTGTTTGAAAGCTTGTTGATTAAGCCTATAGGTGGGGCACTTTGAGTATCTTGGCACTATTTGCTCCATATTTAGTAAGCATTACTAAGCCTTAAGGCCTGGCAGGGGTTGCGCAAACTGGGAGTCGCAAGATTTCCCAGGGGGGCATGGTGGTTACAGAGCCCCCGCGCTCTTCCCCAAGGCATTTAAAATCAATGCCGGGGACTGCGCGAGGCCTCTGCAACTTCCATAACCTTGGCTTCCAGCGATGCGTCGTCATGGCAAAATTGCATCAACTCACATGACGTCACCTTACCATGGCTGTGTCATTTGATGCAGGAGCCAAGTTAAGAGGGGGTTGGGGGGGGGCGAGAGCAGGGGGGACAACATGCAGGGGGCGCAGGGGAAACGTTTGCACACCCCTGGCTTAAGGTACAGACAGGCCATTCATTTAAATGGACCACAAGTTGCTTTAATACTTTGCCCCTGTTACTAAATGTGGAACTTTTTCTGCTTTTCCTAAAACTAATCCAACAAGGTGTCTCGTTGGTGTATCTTTCCTAGTAGTAACTGCATAAAAATATGATCTTTCAAATAGTTAAATAATGGAGACCATGTATTTTAAGACTGTATTTTTATACTGTACTTTTACTATAGCTTTGACTTTTGTAACATTTTGTAGAATAGTACATTTAGAAATAACTAGAGTGATTTTGTAATTGACAACAAAAAGCATTTAAAATGTTTTAAATCTTTTATGTAATAGTTGATGATTTGATTATGCAATTATTTCCCAAACAGACGAGACTATACTGTAAGTCTGCATTTGCAAACTTTTTCTCATTTAACAGAGAACATTTATACTCCTTATTTCTAATTAATAACTGTGGTATCAATTAAATAATCAAATTTCAAGTGACCTGCTGTGAATAGCAGCTATAAAAATTCAATTTACATTCAAATACTAAGTCAGCAGCACTTCTGAATCCCATGAGAAATTGAAGTGGAATTAAATATGCACTATTAACCATGAAAAAAAAATCTCTTGCACAGCATTTCATATACCAGTTAAGTCTAATTTATTTCAGATTGTCCATTGTTTTTATTTATTTGTTGATGTGAACTAGTTTATAATGTGCAATAACCTTTTCTCACTAGCAACAGCACCCTTGTATGTGATGCAATGTCTATATTACAGCAAATGAAAAAACATGTATGTATTATTGTATACATAAATCAGCATAAGAAAAGGCTCGTTAAATATGACAGCAACTAGAGTAGAAGTGACATCTTAGAGGGGACATCATCCCTCCTTCAAACCTGTGTAGCACCTTGGGGGAATGTCAAGTTATCTAGTGGGGTTCCTGGTTCCTACAGGGATCTTGCAGGTTTCATGTAACTAATTTCATGAGTAACACCCCTATCCACCTGGCTGTATGAGATAGGGTGTACATAAAACAGTCTCTTCCTCTCTCTTGACAGGGTTTGTACCTGCTCCTAGAGTGTTAGCTCAATGGTTTCCTCTTATCTCAGGGTCTTCGTCCAGTGGGCTCAGGTAAGGCGTTGGGTGGATGGTAGGTGCAGGGCAGAAAGAGAAAAGGGTGCCAGGAATTATATAACTTGTTGGTGTTTATTAGTGTAGCGGTCAGTAAATGGCTACAGTCATCTCTCTGCTGACAGAAGGCTGGTAAGTTGTGGGCATGCCAGCAGTAATTATGGAGGTTTGCCCTCACACCCTGGTGGGGTGCCTGTGTAGGATGGAGTGGTCACATGCTCTGACTCCATGGTTAGTGATGTCAGAGGTGTGTCAGGTTCCAGAGTGTACATAAGGGCACAGCACTGTGTCAAAAAGTAGTTCTAGTACAAGTTCAGCTAAGAGGAGGAGGAGTTCCAGTTTCAATCCTAGTCTGATTACTGGTTATGTTGTAGTAACTATAAGAGAATGTGTTCCAGGACCGGCACAGGATGGGAATCCCTATTAAGAAGAGCTCACCTTTCAAAGGGAAGCTTGACTCAAGATGAGTGGCTAGAGATTACTACTGCGTTGGGCAGCTAGCCCACCTCAATCAATAAAGATCTCTTATTCGAACCCTCTGTGTACGTGTGTGGAGTGATGTACAGAGGAGCACCACCGAGGAGTCCTCCCAGGATCATCCCAAGTGACCGAAGGGACCCTGATGAGGTGGAGGCGCTGCACTGGAACTAGGTAGGACTCAGCACACTACCTCAGCTGCCTGTCGGACGGTCCTCCCATACACCATCATGCGGGAGACTCAGGAGTCCTGTTGCCAACAGGTGCACCACCAGACACTACCACACTGTAATGGGGACCGGTTTAGACCACAGGGGCCATGTGAGATGGTGTGGGTCAGGCCGGTTCAGAAATCCCGTTACATTTGGAGGCGAGCTGCTGAGATCAGATCTGTCATCAGGACAGGCTCTAGCTAGGCACACTGGGAAACAGGGAGAGAGTCTGCTGCCACTCTGTGCTGCGTAGGAGACGGACCTAGGGGTGGTCAGGGGCTGACGGGGTATTGTCAGTTCGCAGGGACGACCTAGGGGCCTGAAGGAGTGAGGGGTTTGGAGCCGGCTATAGCTGATCGAGTCACCTTGAGGAGTGCTAGTTGGTAGGACGCCAGAAGGGATAGCCTGTTAACATGGTCAGGAATCCTGGGAGGGTCTGCGCTAGGCTGACCAGAGAGGTAGACGCCCCAAGTACTTCATGGCAGAGCCAGAGTACTCTAGCCCATTCCAGACACTTACCATAGGGAGCACAGACTGGGGAAGGAGTTACATCAGACACTGAGAGAGTGAGCCTAGTCTGAGGTAGTGCAACATGATCCACCTAGATCAGGTACACATGTGGTGGGTGCATCTGAGCAATCTATTGTTACTGGTGTGGTGGCTGCCCGCGAGCGGAGCCCCATGTACGATAATTGGTACGAGAGTGTGATAACCCAAGGAATGGAGGATCCGCGTGGTGCGGAGAGCCCAAAATGGCGACCAAGGCTGAGGGGAAGGCACCGTGGCGTGGTGCGCCCCACTGAGAGAAACTGTCGCTGAGCTGTCTTTAACTAATCTGCTCTGGAGTGGAGCGAAGAGGCCGTGGCTGCCCGTTTTTGTCCTGTCTGGGACACCGAGGGGCACCCTTGAAGAGTGTGAGGGACATTGTGATAACTGGGGGGGGGGACCCCGCGGAGAGGAGAGCAAACAAACTGACATTTCGGGCTTAAAAGCCAACCAAATGGCGGTTCCCCGCTGCTAGGGAGACCGCATGGGCCAGTCGCAAGAGAAATTGGCTGATACGAACTTGCAAAGAGCTGGCGGAATGGTGCGAACAGCAGAGCCCCGCCCTGATGTGGGGCATGGCGCGAAAGCTATGGCTGTCGCCTGTCATGGACAGGACCCATCGGCCCCTGTGCTTAGTCAACGCTTAGTCTATGGGACCCTCCCCTGATTTCCACCAGGGGGAGTGACTTTCATTATGGCCTGGGGAATGCACCCACTGGGCCCAGGGACTGATATCCAGACGGCGCCACTACAAGAATAGTTTCCGGCCGCGGAGGTAATTGCAAAAAGGGGGATATTTTGCACGAGAAAAGAAGCAGCTAGGAGAAGGCGGGAACTAGCGCGGCCCAAGATCCCACTCTGACGAGGAAATTGGGCGCAAAACGCAGACCGCGCCCACAGGACTGAGAAAGGCGCGGCCATTTAAAGGGCATGCTTTCCCCTGTGGGATCCACCCATAATTGCAACCCTGGGGCGGGGTTCCAGCTATGCCATAGGGAAGGAGGAGCCAAAGCAGGAAGTGGTGGCCCAGAAGCTTCTACCGGTCAGTTGCGAGGAACCACTGACCTGGAGAGACCCATACTGAAAGTGGTCCCTACTAAAAGATATGGCCTGCTCCTCCACGGTGGGCACGATGGTCTCCACCCAGCCCTACTCGTACCCGGTGGGCTACTTGTAAGGGTGGCAATACCGAGGACGGTGGTCGGGCTCTGCCTACAATGGCGGCTGCCCGGAGGCACTGTCAACACGGCGGGCACTTGCCCACATTGCGGGACATTATATTGTGGCCCATGGCCCACATTATTAACCTATCCAACCTGCTGACCCCCGGGGGATATGGCTAGGCGCTCCGCCGAGTCCCCTGGCGCACTGTGGATCAGCCATGCGAGGTCCCGGAGAAAGGGGACTGGAGTCGACCAGTCGTGTCTGGCCCATAGCAACCGAGGACGGTCGGGTCACCCCCCGACCGCGCAGAGAACAACTTTTGCACGCTCGTGACCCCAATCAGGGAAGGGAGATTACTACCGATGAGGATCTCCGTGAGCTAGCGGTGGCGAAATCGGATCCAATGAGGGACCCGGACGGACGACACCCCGGGGGGTGAGTGGCAGTCTGGAGAACAGGGCGTCCCCGCAGATCGGCGAGCCGCGAGATGAGCGGAGTCCCGCCGTCCAAGGACCTGGGGCGACGGGAGAGAGACACCAAACGCCCCTGCGACTGTAGAGAAGCAGTCCCATCACTACCTATCCCCGGCAGACAGCGCAGCGAGGAAGGGCCGTGCCAGGCCCGGGCGCACGTGAGAGACGGGCATACACTTCCGGTGAAGACGACTGCGGCAGCTTCCGGATGTCGTCATCGAAGAAGAGATCCCGAATGGGACCGACCCGAACGATGGCGGCGTTTCCGTTTCGGGGAGGACATCAACTTCCGTGGCGACGCGAGCTGGGAACGACGCAGCGACGCTTCGGCGATCGGGGAAGGTCCCCGATCACATCAAAGCCCAGAGTTGGATGGGCGATCTGAGGACTGAGGAGGGTGAGATGTCCTCATTGGACCAGTCTAAACGGACAGCCGGGAACGGTCGTAACCCATGTGGTCCATCACTTGCCCTTATGCCCCATCCCATGCCCTAGATAAACCCCTGCCCCTGTCACCGGTTCCACGGGATCCCCGCTAGTTTTAGAATCGGTGGACATACCCTCGGAAGAGGAGGTGAAACGGACTGGGGGAAGACAGCGCAGTTGCGCTACGAATGTACTTCTCAGGGGGGGGAGTGAGAGTGCCGCGGTAAGCCGTGGTTGCCCCCTGTACTCCCGACCCAGTTGAAAAACCCGGATCTTACAGGTGGTCTGTACCGATCGGCACGGACATCGGGGATTTTCCCTGGGGGATGAGAGTGATTCAGGGGAGTCACACAAATTCAGGAGCACCGTTGGTGGGCCCACTATTTGAAGGGTACTCCGCATGGATGGACCGCACGGTTCTATTTCCGGCGAGAAGATATAGTGGATTACTGGTGGGCTGCGGGAGAGTTCACCCCTGAGCAAAGGGATAGAGGACAGGAGCGATGGCTTCAGATTGAGCACGGGAGATAGAACCCATGGGTCCCAGCACCTGTCAGATCCCGTGGACCCTGATAGCCCCTACATGGGTGTTACCTGGAAGGGCCGGTAGGGCTGACCTGACCAGGATAAGTGGGGCCGAGCGGGCCATAATGGCTCGTTATAAATCATCCCACGGGTTGGAGTACCCGTAGTCCCTGAGCCTCTCATGGACGAAATAGAGGAAACAGAGGGAGGTGGCTTAGGGAGGCCATTGAGATGTACTTGGTCGTAGGGGAAGTGCAGTGGTAGGGAAGAAGGCGAGGAGCGGATAGGCACTTAGTACGCATATGGGGCATAGGAAGGAACATCTACAAAATAAGGTGACCTATAGGCCCGAGAGGGACTGCCGAACATTACTATGTTACGGGTCCTGGTATGGGTGGTAGGGAGGTAAGAAAACCTGACCCCAGTCACTACTTTTAGGAGGTACTATGCATTACGCCGGGTTGGCTGCTGGTCGGGCGGGCTGGGCGGAGTGTACGTGTAACATTTGTGTGCATTATGAAATTTGTAAGATGTTCTAATATGTTTTGTGTTTCAGTGCTTCCTGGAAAGGTGATTAACAAATTTAGGTCCCAGCGAGGCCGATGGGATTCACCAGGGGGAGAATGTAGCGGTCAGTAAAATGGCTACAGGCATCTCTCCTGCTGACAGTAAGGCCTGGAAGTTGTGGGCATGCCGCAGTAATTATGGAGGTTTGCCCTCACACCCTGGGTGGTGCCCTGTGTATGGATGGGAGTGGTCACATGCTCTGACTCATGGTTAGTGATGTCAGAGGTGTGTCAGGTTCCAGAGTGTACATAAGGCACAGCACTGTGTCAAAAAGTAGTTCGTACAAAGTTTCAGCTAAAGGAGGAGGAGTTCAGTTTCAATCCTAGTCGAGTTACTGGTTATGTTTTGTAGTAACTATAAAGAGACGTGTGCCAGGGACCTGGCACAGGATTAGGGAATCCTATTAAAGAAGAGCTCACCTTTCAAAGGGAAGCTTGACTCAATGAGGCTAGAGATTCTTACTGCGTGTGGGCAGCTAGCCCACCTCAATCAATAAAGATGCTCTTATTCGAACACCCTCTCGTGTACGTGTGTGGAGTGAATGTACAGAGAGGAGCACCCCGAGGAGTTCCTCACCGGATTCATCCCCAAGTGACCGAAGGGACCCTGATGAGGTGGAGGCGCTGCACGGGAACTAGGTAGGTCAGCACACTACCTCAGCTGCCTGTCTGGACGGGTCCTCCCATACACCATCATGCGGGAGACTCAGGAGTCCTGTTGCCAACAGGTGCACACCAGACATACCACACTGTAATGGGGACCGGTTAGACCACAGGGCAATGTAACGGTATTTCTGAACCGGCCTGACCCACCCAATCTCACATTGGCCCCTGTGGTCTAACCGGTCCCCATTACAGTGTGGTAGTGTCTGGTGGTGCACCTGTTGGCAACAGGACTCCTGAGTCTCCCGCATGATGGTGTATGGGGAGGACCCGTCCAGACAGGCAGCTGAGGTAGTGTGCTGAGTCCTACCTAGTTCCAGTGCAGCGCCTCCACCTCATCAGGGTCCCTTCGGTCACTTGGGGATGATCCTGGTGAGGAACTCCTCGGTGGTGCTCCTCTCTGTACATTCACTCCACACACGTACACGAGAGGGTGTTCGAATAAGAGCATCTTTATTGATTGAGGTGGGCTAGCTGCCCAACGCAGTAGAATCTCTAGCCACTCATCTTGAGTCAATGCTTCCCTTTGAAAGGTGAGCTCTTCTTTAATAGGGATTCCCTATCCTGTGCCAGGTCCCTGGACACAGTCTCTTTATAGTTACTACAACATAACCAGTAACTCAGACTAGGATTGAAACTGGAACTCCTCCTCCTCTTAGCTGAACTTGTACTAGAACTACTTTTTGACACAGTGCTGTGCCTTATGTACACTCTGGAACCTGACACACCTCTGACATCACTAACCATGGAGTCAGAGCATGTGACCACTCCCATCCATACACAGGGCACCCCACCAGGGTGTGAGGGCAAACCTCCATAATTACTGCTGGCATGCCCACAACTTACCAGGCCTTACTGTCAGCAGGAGAGATGACTGTAGCCATTTTACATGACCGCTACA
>WSYH01016324.1:0-13172 GCA_036426205.1 Ascaphus truei
GGTAACTGATACATTTTGACAGACAACCACTTCAGCTAGACCGCAAATCACTTAATTAATTAACATTGTGGTTACGAGGTTGAGGGCTTAGAGAGTGATATCTATGTTTCATAGCAACTACCCATACACAGCCACGCTTCTTCAATCAGCGCTTGGTTTAGCGCTCGCAGCTCCCCCTTGTGTAGCAAAACCAATTGGCACAGTTCACATACATTCCAATTACTGCAGTTAGGGATTGATCTGCAAAATGGGGACAATGAAGATGGTGTAGGGGAAAACATATCAGTGTGGTGCACATACAGTTAATCCCTTCCGTCCCAACGCGATTTGGGGTTAATCAGCCGGGTATAATGCCTTTATTAATGACCTGATTAACCCCCTCTCGCCACAGAGGCAGAGACTTTTGGGGATACAAGGATCAGGGGGGTCAAAAAAAGCAACTGAAAAAGAGAAAATCAAACAAACACAAGTGATCAGTTTGTCAAATTGTGAACTGACAAATCCGTATCAAAAGTCTTTGCAAAATCGAAGTAGACCACATCAACTGCATTACCCTGGTCTAAATTCCTACTTACCTCCTCAAAGAAACAAATAAGGTTAGTTTGGCATGATAAATCCTTCATAAATCCATGCTGACTATTACTAATAATTTTGTTTTCTATTAGGTATTCCTGAATATTATCCCGTATTAAACCTTCAAGTAGTTTCCCCACTATTGAAGTCAGGCTTACATGTCTGTAATTTCCCGGTTGTGATCTATCTCCCTTTTTAAATATAGGCACCACATCTGCTTTACGCCAATCTTGTTGTACTGAGCCTGTGGAAATTGAGTCCTTGAAAATTAAATATAATGGTTTTGCTATTACTGAGCTTAACTCCTTAAGAACTCTTGGATGTATGCCATCGGGGCCAGGTGCCTTATTTACTTTAATTTTTTCAAGTCGCTTATGAACTTCTTCCTCAGTTAACCAATTGTTCATTAATATGGAGGTTGTGGCTTCCTCCTGTGGCACTACTATTGAACTTGATTCTTCCCTGGTAAACACAGAGGCAAAGAATTTGTTTAATACCTATGCTTTTTCCTTATCTCCAATAATCTGCCTACCCATCTTACTGTAAGTAAAAACATTTTAGAATACAACATAAAACAATCAACAAGTCAAAAATGAATCAACATTTAACAGACGACCAATCACGCAGCGAATTCGGTCCCCAGCAGATCGTCCTTCCAGGGACGATGCCTTGCAAGCTGCAATATGCCATTTATAGAGTCTCTCATGATCTTCATTAAATGATCGCTAATTGTAAAATAGCGCCACAATTCCTCCACAATTGTCTTTCTTAAATTTTCACGAAGAGCCTTTTTGACGCGATTCCCTTCGTAGTTTACATTGTTGGCCCACCCGCAGTACACCACGTAGGGCATGTGGTGCTTGAAAATGTACATGGCATGTTTCTGGGCTACACCACCACTTGCAAACCTATACTTCTCCCTGACTGGCTGGGACAGCTCGCGCAAGATTATGTCGGGCACCGTCTCAATGCAAGCGTATGTGGGTGGGATTCTGGGAGCTGGTGTACTTCTGGGAGAGGGTGTGCTTCTGGGAGCAGGTGTGCTTGTGGCGGAGGGCAAGGGTTGGTTGTCTGGGAGGATGCTTTCCTCCTGTCTTTGATCGATTCTAACTACGGAGCCTGATGAAGCCCATAGGGCGAAACGCGTAGCTCAAAATCCCCCAGTAATTTTGACCCTATCAAGCCACCGTCGGGAGCGGGACACGTGGACGTGCAGCGCTACATCCGGATGCGGAGGCAGTTCAGCTGCAGTACCACAAGTCCTGCTCGATTCCCTAAAGACTTGCTTTTTTACCTTTCCACAGAGTAACTCACGGGCTGAGTTAGCTGTGTTCTGTTGTTGTTTTATTGTTCATTTAATAAAGACATTGGCCTTGAATTTCTCGGGCTCAGAACTTTTTGACCCATTGGGGGGGGTGAGGACCCACGTTCAGCACCAGTGGACCTTTCCCAGCTGGGACCCCAGAAGGAGAACCAAAAGATACCATATCCAAGTGTGCACTCACACTTGGCCGTGTGAGTAGTAACATTTTATTTTGATTCTGCCTTTTAACTAAGGTGTGGCCTTTGACTTTCTGTTTTTAGAGCTTTAACTTTACTTTAAGAAGTGGGACTGCTCCTTAAAGACCAAGATACTGCACCGACACACTTTATTCGAGCAAATACCCGGTATGTACCTGGCAGATACCTGGAATGCGCCGCTCCTCACCTCTGACAAGCCCCGTTGCATTTGCCTTCCCAGCCTGGGTTCATGCCTGGCTGATGGGCGGCTGATCTGTTAAATGATAATGATTAGGATTTAATAGGCTGCAATGCTTCGCGTGTCTACCAGATAGCATAAATTCATGAATTGTAATGCAGTATATATATATGTAGTGTGCAGTATTGCAGCCAACGGGAATAAAATGCTTCAATCCCTGCCGGAAAATAACTCAATGCACTCGGGCAGAAAACAGTCACAAACCTCAATACACCCGGGTATACCCGAATTCGTGGGACTAGCCGAGCTCGAATAAAGTGTGTCGCCAGTGTACCATCCCTTAGAGCGCACACACACATGCCCGTGTGAGTGTTTTATTTATATTCTTACTATATATCCTGATACCTTCCTGATACAATCACAGTTTGCTCACATATTTTGTGTATATATTTATTCCGAGGGTGAGATAAACATCAAAGAAGTAGGAGAAGAAGAATACAGATGCAAGGCGGCGAAAGAATCCAGAAGACAGAAAGGAGACGAAAGAAGAAAGAAAAAAGAAGAAAGAAAAGGGAGACCAAAAGATACCTTGATGCGACAGCATTCGCACAAGGCCGTGTGAGTGTTAAAAATTATTTTACACCCACAAAACCCTTCACATTGTCATAGAGCATTACACAACCAATTTAGGTTATATACCAGCCTTCCACCGGTGCTCCCCCATCCCCCCTTTTTTTCTTGTCTCCTGTCTTTGTCGCCTTGTCTGTGTTGTCTCCGGATGTGGTCTTGACAGGGTTGTCATGTCATCCTCGTCAACGGCATACATGAACACATATTCTTCTGATGGAGGGGGTGCGCTAGGTGATGGAAGGTTGAAAGTCCCATTCATCCCATCCATGCCACCCTCCTGCTCCTGCGTCAGAGATAAAGGGGCATGAACTCCAAGCAAATTATGTATCCCCGCTATGTCAGTCTCTATCTTCTCCATGTGCTTATCAATCTTCTCCATCCGTTGATCCATCTTCTCCATCCGTTGATCCATCTTCTCCATTTGTAAAAGAAGATCTATCTTTACCAGCATAGAGTTCCCAGGGATATCGATACTTAACCCATTCAGCATGCGGTCTAAGGAGCTGGATCTTGTGCATGGGGTGCTGTGGACATCTGGATGGATGGGTGCTGAAGAGGATGAGATGAGGGTTCCCTGGAGAGAAGTGGCAGCATCGTCGAGGTTGTGATGGAGGAGGTGACCTGTGGATTTCCGGGAGAGAAGCGGCAGCGTTGTCGAAGAGTGATGGAGAAGGTTACCTGTGGATTTCCGGAAGAGAAGCGGCAGCGTCGTCAAGGAGTGATGGAGGAGGTGACCTGTGGATTTCCGGGAGAGAAGCGGCAGCGTCGTCCAGGTGTGATGGAGGAGGTGACCTGTGGATTTCTGGGAGAGCAGCGGCAGCATTGTCGAGGAGTGATGGAGGAGGAGACCCGTGGGTTCTGTGGGTTCGATTGGTTGGCTTCCATTTGTTTTGCTTTGTGTCTACATCAGCGAATTTCTTCTTGACATAATAAGGCTTCTTAAAAGCTTTAGCCTTTGGAGTCGTCAGAAGGTTTTCTTTAATAGCCGTAGCCTTTCGCTTTGGCCTTGGCTTGGAAACGACTGCCGTCTTTCGCTTTTTGGCACAACAGGCACGGCAGAAGAGAGTGGGTTCCTGCGTCACTAGAATCTGGGTTTATCCATGGAAGCAGATGGCACAATGCAGTATCTGGACAAGGGCAAGCTCAGATACAGATCATCGAGTGGGAGGCTATGCAATGTGTGTCACCTTTTATGCATGGCGACGAGGTGCAGGTGTTAAACGTGGGCGTACTCTAATGTGACTCATTAACCTATAAATACACCATCCATTTTGTGGATTCACTGCACATTGAATACACATCGACTAAACATTGAATATACATTCTTGTGCTTGTATTTCTTTCTACACGCAGCGATGCCTGTTAAAATGATTTCTAAGGATCTCAGCATGAGAATAAAGGAGATGTACATGAGAGGACAACGAATTGCAGATATTCAACGCTGGTTACGTAGTTCTGACCTCGTTGTACCAGCAGCCACCGTGAGCTATCATGCCCACGTAAAGGCCAAAAAAGTTACGAGGACAGCAACGGTTTCTACCGAGTAAGTACTGTAAAGTATTTTGAATACTGTATGTTTTCTGTACCGTGCAGTTCTGAAATAGCGCTTTAATTGTTTAGATGGCTTATTGGTTTTAACAGAATAATTTTCCTAGCAATTATTAGATAAACTGTACAGTACAATTTGTTTTTGTTTTGCACCCCCTTCCTCAATTATCTTAATTGCATTCCTACATTCTTAATATCAATTCTACAGTATTTGAAAGTGAGTTGCACCTCTTTCCTTAATTACTGTATCACTCACTTCATTATTACTCATTATGACTCACGCACTCACAAACCCCAATTACAGTACACAGTTTACTCACATTCTGACACACACACACACACACACACACACACACACACATTAAGTACCGTTAATATTATATCTGTTATATATATATATATATGTTATATATATATATACATCTGTTATACTGTATACTGTTATATATATATACAGTGTTCGACAAATCACCCAAAAATCTACTCAACCAACCAAAACATCTACTCGCCACCTAGTCCCACCCCCAACCCCGCCCCTAACCCCACCCTAGTCCCGCCCCCAAACCCCGCTTTAAAATAAAATATATAAATAAAATACATTTAATAAATTCCTAGTCAGCATTCGTTTTTGACATAAATGAATTTATTGTAGTACATTATACTACAATTAGTCCTTGTTACGTGTGTGTGTGTGTGTGTGGTGTGTGTTGTGTGTGTGTGTGTGTGTGTGTGTGTGTGTGTGTGTGTGTGTGTGTGTGTGTGTGTGTGTGTGTGTGTGTGTGTGTGTGTGTGTGTGTGTTGTGTGTGCCTGCAACCCCTTAACCAGTGTCTGACGTCCCCCGCCTTCACAAAAATTTAAAGCAGCAATCCACCTGGGATCTTACCTGATCCCGTCCCTCAATGTCCAGTACGTCCTCATTCCCGCAATCTTATACATTGGAGGGAGGTGTCTTCTGGGTTAGGGGGTTCCGATGTCTTCCGTGTGAAGCTCGAGTCAATATTGGAAGAAAGCAGTATAGTTATTGCGGTGTAATTATGGCTGTTAAGATATAGGGTAAATAAGAGATCCAGAGTGTGAGAGAGAGAGACACAGAGAGACACAGAGAGAGACACAGAGAGAGACACAGAGAGAGACACAGAAGAGAGACAGAGAGAGAGACAGAGAGAGAGACAGAGAGACACCGGAGAGGTGACATCCGTGAGAGGTGACAGGAGAGGTTACACACAGGGAGAGGGTTGACAGCAAAACAGGGGAGATGGTGACACAGGAGAGGGTGATACCAGGGAGAGGGGTGACACAGGGAGTGAGGGTAAGAGAGACCGAGGAAAGAACAGGGTAGAGGGTGACACAGGGAGCGAGTGTGACCGGGACATAGCGTGGACACAGGGAAGTTGACACAGGGAGAGTACTGACACACACCTCACATACACACACAAGACACTCACAGACACACACATAGACACATCACCATACACACACCCTCACTCAAAACACTTCACAGACATACAAACACTCACAGACCCAACACTCAACACATCCATATCAAACAACACATACAACTCACATACATAACCATCACAGACACATATCACTCACAGACACATACACTCACAGACACCTACACTCACAACCACACTCACAGCTCACACTGACTCAAACAACACACAAACCTCCAGCATACACACTCACAGACTCAAACAACTACACTCACACAACCCCACTCACAACCCAACTCATCAAACACACTACACAAACTCGCCACTCCAACAAACACTCACATCACACACACACACGCACTCACACAACACACTCCACTCCTCACAAAACACTCATCAGACCACAACCCTCACAACCCATACTCACAGACCATACAACACACACCACTCCAACACTCCACAACACAAGACCTCCACGCATAACACTCACACACCTCACAGACCCATACACATCACACACATACACACACAAAACTTCCACACATGTACCACAACAGATCACCAACAGACCCCTACACACACACATACCCCCAACATAATACCACACACAGCTCACAACATGAATGCTCCACGCACGCCAGACACAAACCCCACACACAAGACCCACACTCACACCACCCCACCTCCACACAACCCATCACTCACAGACACACAAACACACACACTCCCAGCCCACCCACACTCAGACCCACACTCTCGACACATACCCACACATCACGACCCCACTCCACAGACACTCCCCCCAACTCACAACACCACACTCCGACCCACTACCGCCACTCAGACACCCCGCACCACACCCCACACCTCACACACACATCCGACACTCGCACTGGGTTGGTATTCATTGGAAGGTAGGGGGCCTACTTTCCTCCAGGCCTGCTGTCCCTCCCACATGGCTCGCACATGCCTAGGGGATCGGCAGTTGCGGAAGGACTGGGGGCCAGCGGGAGGAGGGGGATCAGCTGGAGGGTGGGGGCGCAGCGGTGAGAGGGGGGGGCCAGCGGAGGATCGGGGGTCGCGCGATTACTCGAGGGGGCCAGCGTAGATGGGGGGGCGCAGGACGGGTCAGGGAGGATGGGGGGGCCCAGCGCGAGGATCGAGGGGCCAGCGGGAGGATCGGGGGTCAGCGGGAGGATCGGGGCTAGCGGAGGATCGAGGCCAGCGGGGGGACAGTCGGACAGGCGCACGGCCACCACCCTCCGTCCGATGGAAACGTGGCAATTCCGCGCATGCGCCCAGGCTGCAGCCAGAGGGGGTCAGGCAGCCATGCTGGCAACAGCCGTACGGGCCACCACCAACCTCCCCGATGGGACACGTGGCCGGAACATTGCCAACCCCCCCCCTCCCTCTAGCCTTCCCGCCAGGCTGCTTCCCTCTTCCTCGTCCTATTACCACTCCTACCCTGCCGCGGGTGCCAAAGGATGCGTGGGACGGAGGGGAAGGCGCCAACCTGTCTTCCATCCACCCTGGCAGCAGCAGCCAAGGGGACCCCCCCCTCCCGCCCGTACATCCGGGGACCTGAGGGGACCGCAGAGCTGCCAGCGCGGCCCTCTTCTTCCTCCAATCAGGGAGATTACTTATTTATTTTTAAAAAAATTGGCGCGAACGGGGAATTTGAGCGCGAACAGGGGAAATTTGAGCGCGAACGGGAGAAATTTGAGCGCGAAACGGGGGAAATTTAAAAAAAAACGCGTGTTGCTGCTTAGGGCTCAATATTTACTACCGCTCCGGGGGTTAAATCCACACGCCTCGGCTTTAAATGTATAGGATTGTCGAACACTGTGTATATATATATATATATATTATATTATATATATATATATATATATATATATATATATAATCATATATATATTATATATATATTATATGCAAATACAACTGTATGCTCTCTGCATGTCTTAGGCAGGTCTGCAACCCAACCCTTTCCCCTACTATCACCCAGCATACAGCACTTCCACTGCAGCAAGGGATTCTTGGAAATGAACATGCAAATGAGCACACAGTGTCACTTTTTGCCTCAAAACCATTTTTAACATGGTTCCCTATAGGCTTAAGCTTGCTGCATGGTCACAGCATTTGAGCACAGCCAGGTTAAGGTGCATACCCGGAAAACCACCCACAGACAGCTTTTTCGACCTTAATGGGTCTCTCATCAGTGTGGGGTTGATTTTAACTGGGTATGCCAAAGAGGCTATGGATAGGCTATACACATAATACTGAGTTAGTATATGGTGAGTAAAAAAAGTGACAAAACCCCCACAGAAAGCTTTCCTGTGGAGGGTTTTTGTCACTTTTTTTACTCACCATAACTTAACTCAGTATTATTATATATATATATATATATATATTATATTATAATATATATAATAATATATATATAATCCACAGAAGCAGCCGGCACTACTCCTCATTGCAAGTAGAAAAAAATTGGGTGTGCTTGTCCCTAAAAGCAATAATAAACCATACGTACAATTTGAAGCACGAAGATCAGGAGACAGCACTCTGGTAAGTTTGATCACAAGTAGAAATGGTGACCATCTGGGAATTCACGTGTGATGTATTCCACAATCTCTGACACAATTTGCTCTTGGAAAAAAGCTTTATTCATGATTCCCACTGGGGGACCGAAAAAGTCGGTTTATGTGTCTTTCAATACAAAAACTTGTGATTAAACTTACCAGAGTGCTGTCTCCTGATCTCGTGCTTCAAAACGGTACTCGTATGGTTTATATATATATATATCTTATATATATATATATATAATAATATATATTGTTATCGCTGTGTATTTTATAAACTCTATTCTATATCTATCTATTATTATTGTTATCGCTGTATTTACAGTATATATCTCATTCTATATCAATCTTTATTATTGTTATTCGCTGTATATTTATATAACTCTATTCCTATATCTATCTATTACTATTGTATCTCAGCTGTATACTCTATATAACTCTATCTATATCTATCTATTTATTGTTTTGCTGTATATTTATATAACTATTATTTAACAGTATTATATATATTTAAGCCATACTGTAGGGCCTGAGCATAAATTGTACTGTACTTGTGGGCTACTGTAACTATTGTTTGTTTCTGTAGGGGAGACAACTCTTTCTGGTTGACCAAATAGTGATAAAAATGATGACAAGTGCCTTGAGGGTCAAAGACACTCTGCAATAAGAAATCAACAATCTAACCGTCAATCAGAGACCACATGCATCAGAAGATGAGACGCATAATTGATGGAAAATATGGACGTGTGAGGTTAGTACTGGACAGTACAGGAGGTAAAAGTGTGGTTTAAGAAACTGTACTGTACCTATAAAATTATTCCTTGCCTGATTGAACAGGTTGCATTATGGGGGTTTGGGGCACTATATATATGTTGTTAGAAGGGATTGTGTTTATGCCATTGTCACTTGAAAAAGACCATCACGGTCGAAACGTTGTGTTGGCTCAATAAATGAGTTTGGATTTTCTAAATCCATTGTGCCCTACACTGGCGACACACTTTATTCGAGCTTGGCTAGTCCCACGAATTCGGGTATACCCGGGTGTATTGAGGTTTGTCTGTTTTCCTGCCCGATGGTGCATTAGTTATTTTTTCCAAGGCAGGGATTGAAGCTTTTATTCCCGCTGGCTGCAATACTGCACAGTATATATATATTATACTGCATACAATTCAGAACTTTATGCTCATCTGGTAGACATTGAAGCATTGCAGCCTATAAATCCTAATCATTATCATTTAACAGATCAGCCGCCCATCAACCAGCATGAACCCAGGCTGGGAAGGCAAATGCAACGGGGCTTGTCAGAGGTGAGGATGTGGCGCATTCCAGGTACTGCAGGTACATACGCGGTATTTGCTCGAAATAAGTGTGTCGGTCGCAGTATGTCCTTTTTTCATCTATTCGAATGACTGCAGCTTTCGTTCAACATTGGAGCATCCGACGGTAACTATCAATTTTTCTATTTGAGGTGTGGAGCATTTTTCTAATTGTCTGGCCGCATTGTGATACAACGTATGGCATGCATCAGAAGGTAGTATGGTATACATTATTTGTACTGGAGTATGGTAAGTAACAGGCACACCAAGTACAGTATGATCAAGGTTATAGGCAGGTCTGTGTTTTACAGTATACAGCATGCACTTCACCTGCACTATTTTTTTCTTTCAGAGAGAAGCTGCACTCCCAATCTTGTTACAAAGTTATTTTAAAGTAGTTCAGTATACAGTATAACTCATAGTCCAATATATGATACAATACTGTACAAACCCTTATATGCACTTTAACTGCACTATTTTTTTTTTCAGAGAGAGCTGCAATCCCAATCTTGTTACAAATTTTTACAGTAGTCATACAGTAGTTCCGTATACAGTAGTTTGCAGTTGTACTGCATAGTCCATATGGAGTAGAATACTGTACACAATGCCATTATTATGCACTTCTGTAACTGCACTAATTGTTTCTTCTTCCTTTTCACAAGAGAGCTGCACTAAAAAAGGATGGGGCGGGAGGGGGATATCATGTGTAATTGTGTGAACTGTGTGTATATGTGTATCTACAGAACACCATTTCACACAAAATCCCCCTCTCAATGAACTACAGAAATGAAATGTGGCCATGACGAAGAAGAGAGAAAAAATGTTTGTATTACTGTTTTTATTATTTTAAATGTGCATTATTCATGATTATTTTATTTTTCTTCTTCCATGATTATCCACCGCGACCCTCAATTTTCAACTGACAGAAAGAACTACTATACAAAGAAGATACCGACTGAATTTTGTATTATTCATGATTATTTGTATTTTTTAATTCCTGATAAAAAAAAATATTTCATTACACTCACGATAATCAATAATCATTGAACCCAACCCCCCAAACGAAAAAGAAGAATGACAAATTGGTAATTTATCAAAAACATGATTCAGATGATGATGGTTTTTTAAAAGGTTTTTTTTTTCTTGAACTTAAAAATTCACTTTGAATGTGTGTGTGTGGGGGGGGGGGTCTTCAAGAAGGCTTTGGGTGTGTGTGTGAAGTGCTTAGGGGTGGGCTACACTACATACTTAGTTGCCAAGAAGGGTTTATCAGATTAACATATTAAATTCCGGAAGGTGTGTATACACATTTCTATTCATTACATTCATCTAAACAACAACAGTACGTTGTAAACCTCACAGTCTACACTATTTTCTGTAGGTTGCCAAGAAGGGCTAATCAGATTACATATTAAATTTGAGAAGGATATTACACACTGCGCATGAGCTTACCCTAAGCAAGTCTCCATCATGAGGTTTGGGGGGGTGGATGGGTCATGAGATTACACACCGCGCCGAGTATGTGACACGCGCAGGCTCGGGACGATTACAACCCAAAGCCTAACCATTTGAAAATGATGGTTCTGTGTCGATAAGCAAGTTGAAATCAATCCTTGAGCCTTGTGTTGTGTGGCGTGAGGGGGGTTAAGCTGCATGAAGGATTAGCTGTACTGTCGTTCATAAAATATTTTCCAAAGGTCATCGGAAATGTTTGTGCCCCACAACACCACAATAAATAAAAATCACATAAATAAAGTATGAGCATGACTAGTGTCGCATTAAAAAGCTACAGTACCGATTGAATATCAGAATATTACAATTTTTTATGCAGACTCATTTCTGGAAACGAAAAAAAAACAAAAAAAAAGTTTTTTCAGACTGAACGTCTAAATGAATGTAAGTTATCACACATGTCGCATTAATAATCAACAGGTCGCAAAGAGCATTACATGCGTGCGCAGAGATGTGATATACAAAAAGACAAAAACAAGAAAAAAAAATCCCTAAAAGAGAAGAGAATACCACTTAAACAACATGGCCCTCCCCATCCCCCAACCAACAAAACCCACCAAAGCCACAACACCTATTACAAGCCAATTAACGTTACACCCCACAAAAAACAGTCACGTTCCACTCCCTTATTCACAATCAGTGCACCACCCCCCTCCCCTCACAGCACCCCCCACAACTACTCCCCCAACCCCCCTAGTCCCCTCCCCTACCAAAAATAGACCCTCCCACCTACCACTCCCTCCCCCCACCCCCCCATCTCCCCGGCTGACCAACACCCACCCCTATTTCGGCCTCCCCCCCCCCCCCCCCCCCGCCTCACCACCCCCCCACCCCTCTTCTCCCCCAACTCCCTCTTGCATGACACCCCACCCCTCGCCCCTCACCCCTCCCCCCCCCCCCCCTCCCCAACATCCCACATCCCCTTCCCGCCCCACCCCCCCCCTCCTCCGCCCCACCTCCAACCCACGCCTCCCCTCTCTCCCATATCTGCCCCTCCCCTCACCACCACTAACCACGACCGGCCCCCCCCATATACCCCTTAGCTTCACGACTTCAATCCGCATTCCTTCTCTCCCCCTACCTTGCCCCGACCAGCCCCCTGCCGTTCTTGCACCCCCCACACCCCCCCCCCGCCCCTCCCCCGTCACACACCCCCCGCCTACAACCCCAAACCACTCCCGCCCAACAACCCCCCATACCCAATAAATATACAACATACTCACGACCCAAAACATCACCCCCCCCCCCACTGCACGGCCACACACCTTCCTCCCTGACTGCCTAGCCACCCCCCCCCCCCACCCACCCAAACTCCCCCCCCCCCCCTCCCAGCCCCCTCCCCCCACACCTCACCCTTCACTCCCCCACTTCTCGCCCCCGCTCTCATCCTCCCCTCCCTCTTTTCGCCGCCCCTACTTCCCTCTCCCCCCTCATCCCCCCCCCCACCCCCTACTCCATCCACCCCCACCCCCACCGCCTCCGTCTCCCTCCCCCCGCCCCTCCCTCCCCACCCCACCCCAACCCCCCACCCTCCCCCCTCCCCCCTCCCCCACCCCACCTCCACCCGCCCCCCCACACCATTCCCAATAATTAAATAGGTCCAACAACAACACACATAAATAAAAAAAACAAATACTGAAAAAGTCAAACAACATAAATAAGTGAAAAATCAAACCAAAAAAAAAAACAAAAAAAAAAACCAAATATCAAGCAACCAAAAAGAAAAGAAAACCCCCCTCACCGGCCCCTCCCCCCACCCATGTTACCACCCCCCCCCCCCCCCTTACCGAACTCACCCCCCTACCCTCACTTCCCTCTCGCCCCCCCCCCCACCATCCCTCACCCCCATCTCAACCCCAGTACCACACTTGC
>WSYH01016325.1:0-13171 GCA_036426205.1 Ascaphus truei
GAGGGGAGGGGGAGAGAGATAAGGAGGGGAGGGGGGGGAGAGAGACAGGAGGGAGGGTAGGAGGGAGAGAGACAAGAGGGAGGGGGAGAGAGGAGAAAGACAGGATGGAGGGGAAGGGGGGAGAGAGACAGATATCGGCTTTTAAGCAGAAAATCATATAGTGCAAAATTCTATTTCTGGAGAAGGTCTAATTTGATGTACAGTACATGTAGGTTGTGATGCCTCTTAATGGACAAACAAATATAATGTAATCTACTGACATTGCACACAAAGAAGAGACCTATGAGTTTTCAGCCATTCTGTACCCTGGAATTTCATCTGTAGAACCCCAGAAATGGAAAAGAGAATAGCTAATTAAAATCCTTATCCTTTGTAACTACGGAACATCTTTAGACATCTTTCTTTCCATTGCTAACACCGAGAACTGAGGAGGGACTACTTAGGGTGGCTATACCTCTCTTACCTGCCACTCACAGCACAGGGAACTGCAGAGCAGGTTCTCTTCTGTCCAGCTTCGATATTCCTATCTATTTCGCTCATGTGAAATGAATGTAGCATTGTACCTTTGCATTTACTCAGGCTGCAAATTAGGCACTTTGAATTAATAGGAATATCTGTGCTGCATTCAGGCCAAATATTCTCCCAAATTATGTTTCCCAAATGATAAGGAGAGTGACGGGAAGGAGGGAAGGGGTGAGAGATGGGAGGGGAGGGGAAGGGGGGAGAGAGGCGAGAGGGAGGGGAGAGGGGACGGAGGGGAGGGGGGGTGAGGACGGGTGGGCAGGGGAGGGGGGAAACAAAAGGGCTGCAGTATACTATTAAATCAGACCGAGCGGTTTAGGAAACGGATACTAGGCGGAGCTTAAGTTAGCTACAGGTTAGGTTGTAGTTAGGCTCTACACAGAAATGTCATATAGGGGTCATATAGGGGTAAAGGTTAAGGTATGTAAGATTCAGAGGGGAGGTTTAGAGGTGGGATTTCCTACACATCCCTATAGCTACTCACGATACCCCTCTGAGTGTTGTCATTTGAGGTGTTTGTAAAAGTTTTTATTATCTACAAAAGTTATTAGTCGATGTATTGCTGGCACAAGTTTATATAAATAATGCTTTAAGATGCGCTGCCGGGGACTACCCCCGCTGCAGGCTTCTCCTATCTCGACCCATTCCCCGGTAATGGGTCGTATTCCAGTCCCTAGGAGGCTGGTCCCTCGGGACACAGACAAGTCCACCGTTACGGACGGTCTGTCCGGCCATACCTATGGGCATAAGGATATTCCTGGGTCCACCCCAGGCGAGATCTTCTCACTTCTATGTATATTCACTGTCAGAAACACTCTGTTTATGCTGTCATTTTTGTCTCTTTATTCGTTATATGTTTCCCTGCCCCTTCCTACCTTCACGTGTCCCCCCTCCCTGGGCCCTGGCCTCCCATTTCCCCCATTCTCCCCCCCCCAGAGGAAAGAGGAGCGGACGGCAAGAGAATATGCGGCAAAGACATCTCCACATCATCAGTCAATCCATCAGACGGTTATCTCGGCCCTAGAAACGGGGTAAGACTATGGCTCATGATACGCCCTACACACCCACTACCACTAGATGGCCCTTAACATCATTTCACATAACGTAAAGGGTTTCAACAGCCCCTTAAAACGCAAGATAGCATTTACAGAATATAAAAAGCGGGGTGCCGACATGTTGATGCTTCAAGAAACTCATTTTAGCGACAAAAGCGCCCCCCGTTTCATGGATAAGCAATACTCGCAGTTCTTCCTCTCATCAGCCCCAGTTAAAAAAGATAAGGAAGGTCGCTACATCATTCTAACGGGTTCCATACAGGAGCAACCTATTACCCTAACAGCCGTGTACGCTCCCTGCGAGCAAGACGTAACATTTTTTGATACCTTCTTCCAAAACCTGAATACCTGGGCAAAGGGCCACATTATTATTGCAGGGGATTTTAACATAGCCCTTCAGCCAGCACTGGATAGATCCAGCACCCCCAAAGAGAGTAACAAAAAAATGAGACTCTCCCTGACCTCAGGCCTCCGGAAGAACCATCTAGCGGATATTTGGAGAGAGCTGCACCCGCTGGAAAGAGATTACACGTTCTATTCTCATCCTCACAACTCATATAGTAGAATCGACTACTTCTTTGTCTCTAGTAGACTGGTTCCGCTGGTCGCCCGTGCGGTAATCCATGATATTTCATGGTCAGACCATGCACCTATTGAGCTAAGGTGCAACCAAATTAAACATGGCAGGCTGGGAGCAAATTGGAAACTCAATGAATCGCTCTTAAAAATCCCTGATATATGCGAACACATTGGTAAAGAAATTAACCAATTCTTTGAAATCAACACAGGCTCTGTGGATTCCCAGTTAACTCTATGGGAAGCTCACAAGGCGACCCTCAGAGGCACATTGATAAGTGTCGCGGCGAGACGCAAGTGGGAAAGGGACGGTAAAATTATCACCCTTCAGTCTAAACTAAGCTCCCTATCTGCGAGACATAAAAAACACCCAGATCCGCAGGTCCTCAAGGATTTGAAAGATACTAAGATTGAATTAAATATGCTTCTGACGTCCAGGGCAGACAATTCGTTATGTTGGTCCAAGAGGAAATTTTACGAAAAGTCTAACAGACCAGATACGATGCTGGCCCGTCTGCTACGTAACAGACAGACCAACTACAATATCCAAGCGATTAGATTGAAGTCAGGCTCCACCTCGGCCAATCCTAAAATCATAGTTAATGAATTTGGTAAATTCTATGAATCTTTATACAACGGTGAGAAAGTGGCACACACCACAAAAACGAGTAAGTCACTAGGAGATTTCCTAGCAAACTCAAATTTGGCAAAGCTCACTGAGGCAGAAAGAGAGGGCTTAGGGGCGGATTTCACTGGGGAGGAATTAGCCACGGTGATAAAAGAATTGAAACCATCAAAAACCCCGGGCCCGGATGGCTTCTCGGGGCTGTACTATAAAAAGTTTCGCAAAGTGCTTGCCCCAAGGCTGCTCCGAATGTTTAACGCAATATTGGCGGGAGCCCCAATCCCCGGAGAGAAGCTCCGGGCATCTATATCACTAATCCATAAATCAGGCAAAGAACCACTGGAATGCAAAAGCTATAGACCAATCTCCCTGATTAATACTGACATTAAAATTTACGCCAAACTGCTGACCAATAGACTAAGTCAGATCCTGCCCAGACTGATACATCCAGATCAAGTCGGATTTATTAAAGGTAGACAAGCAGCGGATAATACCCGACGAATCATTGATCTGATGGAATTGGCTAACAGTGGAAAATCACAAATTATGATGTTAAGTCTGGATGCCGAAAAAGCGTTCGACAGGATCGACTGGCCGTATTTAAAAGAGACGCTCGGGGCGTTTGGCTTTGGGGAAAGGGTGAGTGAAGCGGTTATGGCTCTTTACTCAGGCCCTACTGCTAGGGTCCTACACCAGGGCTTTCCATCTGCCCAATTCCAAATTAAAAGTGGCACGAGACAGGGGTGCCCGTTATCCCCCCTCCTGTTTGCCCTATGTATGGAACTCTTAGCAGCTCAGATCCGTGGCTGTCCTGATATAGTTGGGGTAAATATTGACACGCAATCCCACAAAGCAGATCTAACCGCTGACGACACTCTATTATTACTTTCTCGACCCCTCACGTCTCTGCCAAATCTATTTAATCTGCTAGACAAATTCACTAAAATATCTGGATTCAAAATCAATCAATCTAAATCAGAAGCTCTAAACATCAGCCTCCCCACAGAGGTTGAAAAGCTACGAAAGCTTAATTTCAATTTTAATTGGAAACAGAAAAAGATTAAATACTTGGGAGTCCATATTACTAAGGATGTTAGAGACATTTATAAGGCAAACTACCCCCCCCCTACTCAGATCACTAAAAGCTGACATCTCAAAATGGTCCTCCCAGAGAATCTCATGGATAGGTAGGATACAAAGTATCAAAATGAATCTTCTCCCCCGTATCCTATACCTACTCCAAACACTGCCAGTGCCATTGAGACTGAAAGACCTACTCTCGCTTCAGTCTGATATCTCCAAATTTATATGGGGAGGTAAAAAACCGAGAGTAAACAAATTGACCATGAAAAGACCCTCCACTGCAGGGGGCCTAGCGGTACCTTGTCTGTGGTCCTACTATAAAGCGGCGCAATTAAGCCAAATTGTCCAATGGCATTCCAACCCTGCATTGAAAAGATGGGTGGAAATAGAAAGGGCAAGCAGTGCCCCGATAGAGCTGCAATCCTTGATCTGGCGCCCCAAAAAAGCACATACAGGTGCCATGCCGCTTTCCTCTGTGACCAACTCGCTGTCAATATGGACCACGTCAAAACACAATCACTCCCTCACCACCAAAAACTCCCTGATGTCCCCCCTTTGGGGGAACCCCGACTTTGCTCCTGGTCTGCAGTGCAGTAGTACCTCTAGCTGGAAAACGGCCGGCTATGCGCGCCTTAGAGACTTGGAGGGCTGTGGCAACAAAATTAAATAATTTGAGCAAATCAGATCTGAAAAGCATATCCCCCATTCTGAATTTTTTAAGTACCTCCAGGTCCGAGCATTTTATAATAAACTAGCCCCTTATCCAGCGCTGACCAATTTTGAAAAGCTCTGTCTGGCAGAATCAGACACTTCGGGACTCACATCGCAGTTATACGGAGAAGTGGTGGGTTCTGCTGTCCACGGACAGGGACACCCGAGATACAGATCTCAGTGGGAATCTGACCTTGGGGAATCCCTAGAAGATGAGGACTGGTGCGATATCTATCTAGCGGCGGCCAAAAGCTCAATCTGCACCACACTAAAGGAGAATGCATATAAAGTCCTAATGAGATGGTACCACACCCCATTAAAATAATCAAGGTATGTGCCAGGACTCTCCCCGCTGTGCCCTCGACAGTGCGGAGAGTCGGCTGACCTGTTACATATGCTGTGGTCTTGTCCCCGGATCGCCCCCCTATGGGAAGAAATTCGAAATTGGACCCAGAGGATCTTGGACCTCTCAATTCCTCTCGACCCGTGGCTGTTCCTCCTAAACAGACCACTAGAAGGGCTCTCAAAAGCAAATAATAAATTAATCGGGCACTTTGCCCTAGCGACCCGGTGCGAGATCGCAGCAGTATGGAAACTTAATGAGATCCCCTCCATCCCCAAGATTCGGAACAGGATTTGGCACGTCTGCCAGATGGAGAAATTGACAAGCTTGGTCAATGACACTGGCAACAATTACCTGAAAATCTGGATACCCTGGCTGGCCAAAACAGACATCCCCGGGGTGGAGCGTGCCACAATATGGCATTGATAGCTCTAGATGCATTCTCCTTTGGCTGTTCCAACATCATCCCTACACAAAGCTCACTGTTAACATGAACAATAGGACATGAGAAGTCCCAGGCAGAAAAGAATCTGAAACTTGCCTACCCAGGATGTTGTCTAGAAGCCCCAAATATAACTGTATCTTCTGGAGTGTCCCTCCCGCACCTATAGGCAGGCCCACCCATCCCACCCTAATACCCTCTCCTCCCCCTTGTCACTCCCACCCCTCCTCACCCGGCAGCATGCTATACTCAAGCTATGAATATGAAAGTAGCTGATCTACCGCGGGCCGGGTGATGTCTTGGTTAGTCTAGTCCTGTCTTGTGTTGTACTGTTACCACAAATTCATAACGCAATATACTGTCATTCTTTTATTATTATATAAATTAATTCGCATTTATAATTCACTTTATTTGTATATGTACCTGCTGTGATATCAACTGTTCCTGTACTTTATACCAATAAAAATTTCAAGTTAAAAAAAAAAAAAAAGTTGTGTTTTATACTGTGTTCGTTGTTGTTTATTTACTGTATATATAAAGTATATTACTCATTTATGTATGGGTATTATTTTTCATATACTTTTGATTATTTGATAATACAACATAACTCATTTATGATACTTTATAATTAATAATGAACTTGTGCAATATTATTAGTTAATATTAATGTAAATATATTGGTTTTTTTTTAAGTTTTAACTTTTTCTTTTGTAGTTTGCTTTGTGTGTGGACCCAAGTGTCATAGGGTTGGGACTGGCTCAGTCAACTTTTGACACTGGGAGATATGCACATAATATATGGTTATTGGTTTTAGGAATTATATACTACAACATTGTTTATCTCTGGTACTAAACGTTCTATTCCTATGGGAACGTTTACGTATATGTATATGCTTTTGTGTGTGTACTACCAGAGTGTTAGTGTTAAAAGTTTGTTGTTCAAATGTACACGCTCTGACATCACGCGTTGTGTGTCAGTGGATCACCCGGTCGGCATGGGGTTGGTAGCATCAGCACGTCTAGAGGGTACAAATACACTCCGGTAAATACTGTCTCTTTTTTACCTTGATCAAGAGCCTCTGAGCTTGAAACATGTTGGTTTGGGCTCTTAGCCTTTGCTCCATGATTCAATACATTGTGCATTTTACTACTTTTAGGACACGCACCTCTCTGTTCATCATGCATGGGTAGTGCTCCGTTTTTGCTCTTTCCTTGTTGCCTACAGACCACTTCAGCATAATGGGGAACGCAAATTTTATTAGAACAAACAGCATGGAAAAATAAAACATTAAGAACATTTTTTTTTAAATAAAACTATAATAAGAATGATACAAAAAACCTGTATTTAAAAAGTTATGACATTTTTATCCTTTTAAAATGCTGGTTTTATACACCATAAACTAGTCACTTTTCATTGTGATTTAGCGTAACACAGATACATGTGTGCACTTATATGTGAGTGTCTTAGTCGCAGATTATCCCTAAACATGCCTGGCTTTAGAGATAGGTCTCTCCCCTGTGTGTGTCCTCTTATATTTCTTCAGGCTGGATAAATCACTAAATCTCTTCCCACATTCCATACATGCGGTCTCTCCCCTGTGTGTCCCTTCTTGTGTCTGTTCAGGCTGGATAACTGACTAAATCCTTTTCCACATTCCCCACATACATGCGGTCTCTCCCCTGTGTGTGTCCTCTTGTGTGTGTTCAGGTTGGATGACACACTAAATCCCATCCCACATTCCCCACATACATGCGGTCTCTCCCCTGTGTGTGTCCTTTTGTGTTTGTGTAGGCTGGATATGTCACTAAATCCCTTTCCACATTCCCCACATACATACGGTCTGTCCCCTGTGTGTGTCCTCGTGTGTGTGTTCAGGTGGGATAAATCACCAAATCCCTTCCCACATTCCCCACATACATGCGGTCTCTCCCCTGTGTGTGTCCTCATGTGTGCATTCAGGGTGGATAACTGACTAAATCGCTTCCCACATTCCCCACATACATGCGGTTTCTCCCCTGTGTGTATCCTCTTGTGTCTGATCAGGTGGGATAACTGACTAAATCCCTTCCCACATTCCTCACATGCATGCGGTTTCTCCCCTGTGTGTGTCCTCTTGTGTCTGATCAGGTGGAATAGCTGACTAAATCCCTTCCCACATTCCTCACATACATGTGGTCTCTCCCCTGTGTGTGTGCTCGTGTGTGTGTCCAGGCTGGATAAATCACTAAATCCCTTTCCACATTCCCCACATACATGCGGTCTCTCCCCGGTCTGTGTCCTCTTCTGTAGGTTCTGGACTGATAACCAAGCCAGACTCTTCCCACTTTCTTCAAGATCTTTTCCTGTGGCAGCTGCCAATATATATATTTTGGAATGAGAAGCAGTTACATTGTTTATTAATTGCCTTGACTGGTTGAAAGATGAATTTTCTGTCATATTTATTGGAATGTTGAAAGATTTTTCTGTCTTCATGTTTTCCATATACTCATTTGGGTGTTTGAACTTCAGATGTTTGAGGAGGTAATCCTGACTTCTAAAAGCAACCTTGCAGTGCTGGCATGGGTGGATTATTGGTGATTGTCTTTGTACTAGACGAGACAAAAAAGTCACTGTTACACAAATTGTCTTACAAAAGGCCATGAAGGAGAGGTAAGTTGGCCTATCACAAAAAGTTCAGGATGAAAGTAAACTGTAGCTGTACATTGTAAAAATGAAGGGTTTAGCACAATATGTGCAGCATGAGGGCCGAGAGAGTAGATATAGTGGATCATACATTTAACGTGGATCATAATATTTAACGATTTAAAAAGAAATCGCACTAGCTGCAAAACACCAATTAAAGTGGCAGAAATATTTTCAAATCCTTTGATAGATAGCAAGTAGATAGTTTCAGTTTTGAAGGTATAATTAAAACTATTTGTACAATGAATAGAATACGTGTCTCATTAGAAGCTCACATATCAGTCACCAGGTGTTCCCGTTACCGCACCATGTACCAGGTCTCTAATAGTTATAGGATGACCCAACTTTCTGCTAAATCTCCATTGTTAAATCAGGAACCAAATGACCAATTATTGTATTTGACATCACTTATGTTATTCAGACATAATTAAGCTATACCAATATCATATATTTTTTGTAGGGAACAAGGAGTCTGTACTTGTGTTACTGATTCTCCCAGATACAAACATTGCATTTTATTAAACACTATGATATATTAATATCCCACTATATATAACAGAAATATTTCCCAGAATCTCTTGCTGCAGTGGAAGCACTGTGTGCTGGGAGATCCTGGTGAAAGGCAGGTTGCTGTGACTGACACTTGGGTGGGTGGGTGGGTGGGTGGCTTTTACTGACACTTGGGTGGGTGGGTGGCTGTGACTGACGGGTGGGTGGCTGTGACTGACTGACAGTGACTGAGTGGGTGGGTGACTGACTGGGTGGGTGACTGTCTGTATTCACTCATTAGATACACTCTCATACACAAGACAAAGGATGTCGCACATGAGACAGGTACTGAGGGTTTGATCTCCCCCGGTCCCCACTGTAATTACCTGTCCGTTGCTCTCCTCTCTCCCCTAGTCCTCCTTTGCAGCAAAGGCAGCAGCACTTCCACCTGCGTCGCCATAATGTGATGCAACCCCCCCCACCCCGAGTGCTATCAACACCACTGCCAGGGATGCTCACCCCCTCCGTACACCGCAGGCCGCCAGTCAATCAAAAGAGGGGGAGCTCCCGAAATGGATGTGCGCGACAAGCACACGAGCGGAGGTGTGCTCTGGCTGCCATGACTGAGGACGTTACGGGTGCGACGGGGGAGGAGGGAAAGCTCTGCTCAGAGAAAAAAAAAAGCCGGAGGAGTGTTCATGTTCCAGCCGGGAGACTGCCCCGCCTCCGGCTTTTTTTTCTTTCCTCCTTCAGCCGAGCAGGGGAAATTAAACAGCAGCACGTGCGCTGCTTGGGCCAATCGCAAGCTGCCAATTTCGGGTCGCCACTGGGTTTGTCGAATATATATATATATATATAGATATATATATCCCTGGCAATAGATGTGATAGCCACCCGGGTGGTGGGGACAATTCATACACAAAAAAGATGCACAATCATGGAATGTGATTCCCTCCCTTTAAGGTGACATCCCAGCACCCAAAAAAGGGCATTCATCACATGGTACATCCACCAACTCCCTTCATTATCTTAGCGGTTAGCCACTGAGGTAATGAAGGGGGGTAAAAATAATGTATTTATTTATTACTGGGTTACAATTTATCGCCAATGTGGATATCTGTTCCCGCCATTGAGAGGGCCTAGTTATCCACGGTGATAATCAATGGTTTTATGTGTAAAATGTATTTTCATTTTTCTGTTTTGTTTTAAACGTGTATATATTTTTGTTAATGTTTAAAACCACATTTGTCTAACAGGAATATTGGGCATTATTCTAGAAAGGAGCGGAGGTAGGGGACGTGGGTGGTTGCGGTAGTTGCCCCAGGGAGGGTGGTTAGGCTTCTCGTAGGGGTAGTGGTGAGAGAGGTTAACCCCATAATTACCTTAGTGACTAGAATGGCAATGCTTCACTGGCCACTAACAGGGTTAAACTGGTTAGGTGATGTTTTCATTTAAATCAAGTATTAACCTGTTTGGTGCCTGTGGTATACCTTGGTAACCACAGGCATGAAACAGGTTAATGTTATTTTGATCATAGGTTTCTGTAATAACAGACATTACAGAAGCCTATGATAGAAGTATTAAGCCAATGCGGTATGTAACATTATTAATGGTCGCATTCATTCTCATATCGCTAGATTGGCCCAAATATCGAACCCAGTAAATTATTTCCACAATCTTGATATATACCACCTTAAAATTGCAGTAATAACACCCGTTAGTTTATTATTTCCCCGGGTGCGATAACTCCACTTGAACAGAATTTGATGTATCTGAGCCGTAGTGTTTTGTTTATGCCTGCGGGACAAACCAAGAACTAACCATGTTTTACTAGCCACTAAGATGGCAAAGGGGGTAGGTAGTGTAGTGTTTATATTATCCCCTTTGTGGTCAGCTAGTCAGGAAACCGATGACTTGTTGACCCGTGGACTACTACGGGGTTAATATGTACTGTAATGTATTTTAATAACTTTATCATCTATTCCATGTTGGTTTAGCTTATCTTGCCTATGTATATAATAATAAAAAAGGTGAACATATAAACCGCGCTCTAGATAGTGATGTGAAATTACATAGATTAGTATAGTTACCAATTATTATTAATATAGTGAAAAACAACTAAAGTGAATTATTACATAACATAGATTGCTGTGTATAAATACCAACAAGTATAAAATAAACCTGTTTCTTGCAAGTGAAATAGTAAGAGGCTGCAGCTGCTTTCACTGGATGGCTCATCAAACCATAAAACAAAAACAAAATAAAAAACAGCGCAAAACCTCAGTTCAATATGTAAATATATATTGTGATATACTAATCAGCAGGTGAGTATCGCACGTACATCAATTAGAATATATATAGACATGACATGTTACCACATCAGCAACTCTTCTGCACCAGATTGCATCAATTCAGGCCAAATGAAGAAACGGAAATCCTTATCTCTCAGTCCCGGTTGTTGCACGTCCAGTTGAGTGATAATACTTCCACCGGTGTAGTAGAACGCCGGTTACTCACTGGACTCTTGGGAGACTTCTGATGACGTCACATGGACTCCGTCGCGTCTCTGGCGGTGCTTGCTGGTTAGAATGTCCACATAGACTCACCACACATGGTGTGTCAATAAGTTCACAATTAAATCTGGATATGAGCTGGAACGCGCCTCCTTCCTACGCGTTTCATAAATTAATTACTTCGTCAGGGAATGATGAAGTAATTCATTTACGAAACGCGTAGGAAGGATGTGTGGTGAGTCTATGTGAACATTCAAATCAGCAAGCACCGCTAGAGACGCGACGGAGTCCATGTGACATCATCAGAAGTCTCCCGAGAGTTTGACACGCGGATCCAGTGAGTAACCAGCGTTCTACTACACCGGTGGAAGTATTATTCCTCAACTCAACTGGATGTTGTAAGACCCCGAGGAACACCTCTCCCCAAGAGGGTTCCTCCCAGGCCACAACTCACCCGCCGCCCTCCGGCTCCTGCTCCACAGGATCTCCGCCGCGAGCGGGCCTCTCCTTCCTCTTCCCTGTTTCACGCGGCTGCCACTAGAACCGCGCATGCGCGTGCACGTTCGCGCACCTTTCTCTCCTCCCGCGAGAGGGACTCCCGGCCCCAGCTCAGGCCGCGCGCATCTCCCCCGCGCGGGGCACGCGCCTGACGCGTGCACCGCTCACAAGCCGCACGTCAAGCAAATCAGCTGGGGCATTATTTCCACCTATCCCTGTTCTTCCCTGGGGCCGCTCCCTCGTTACTCCCGCTCTCCCTATTGGTCCTTCCTCCTATTTATACCTTGCTCAGCCATTCATTCTTTGGCTGAGCATAGCTTTGTATGACCTGTGTTACCCACGGTCGTGCCTGCCTCAGTTCTTGTCTCTTTGTCTTTCTAGTGATCCCTTGTGTACCGAAACGGCTTGGCTGTGGACCCGCTCTGGACTTCGACCCTTGGCTTGTATCCTGACCTCCTGAACTCCCCAAACCCCTTTACCTCGGCTTGCGGATTCCGACCTACCTCCCGGCTCTGGACCCCAGGCTCTCGGTACCAACTATCTTCTGGAACCTCCCTTCTCGTCTGGCGAGTATCTTACTTTATCTTATACTCCCAGACGGTTCCAGACACCTATTTTCCACTTTCCAGGCGTGTCTCCGTAGCTGTGGGTGCAGTTGTTACCCATCTCACCTCAGTTTCGGGGTCCCTCCTTGTCCGTGGTGAGCACAGCGTAACAGACGTGCAACGACCGGGACTAAGAGATAGCAAAGACAGCCGCCTGGGAGATAAGGATTTCCGTTTCTTCATTTGGCCTGAATTGATGCGATCTGGTGCAGAAGAGTTGCTGATGTGGTTAAATGTCATGTCTATATATACACTCTAACTGCTGTACGTGCGATACTCATCTGCTGATTATTATATCACAATATATATTTACATATTACACTATGAGGTTTTGTGCTGTTTTTTCTTTTGTTTTTGTCATCTATGTATATAATGGGCAGTATATTGGGCATTTTATACATAGGAAAGACAGGGCTAACGTCAGCCTGGAGTAGGTGACAATTTTTTTTTTTTTTTTTTTCCAAACATTTTTATTAGGTATTGAAACATCACTTTACACGCATTGTCAGATGTGCATAACATAATACCATAACAGTTGTTTTTCCCTTTTTTCCTTATAAGAGTGGGGGTAGAAAGACGAGAGATGGGGGGGGGAGAGGGGGTGGGAGGGGTCCCTGATTACCCACCCATGGGGGTGGCCGACCGTCCGGTCCTTCAGTGGACCCTGTGATTAGACTCCCGAAAGAGAGAAAAGAGTGGGAGAGAGTGGAGGGAAGGGGGGGGGGAGGAAGGGGGGAGTGATAGGTTTCCCTTCCCCTGGAGTCGCCTCTTGTTACTTGGTCCAAGCGTCTCGTCCGGTTACTGGGCAAAGGAGGGGGCTGTTGTCTTTTACGGTTTAGTGGGTCAGCCAGGGCTCCCATATGCGGTAGAACCGCTCTGTTGAGTGGTTAAGGAATGCCGTCAGTTTTTCCATTAACATTACCTCATTTAATCTTTTTTTTACCATTTGTATCTTGGGTGGGGAATTTTTCTTCCAGGATAGTGCCACCGAGCACCGCGCTGCTGTCAGAACAAAGGAGATTAATTT